>JBBPLP010000083.1:0-59499 GCA_038089875.1 Fistulinella prunicolor | reverse complement strand
ATGCGGTGAGATCGTACGTTGCGGGCGTGAGGGTGCTCTGGCTGCCCTGTGTAATCGTACGAATGCTGGTCGACGTGCTGTCCGTGCCGCTCCCCGCGCTCTTGAGGCTCTCCTTGGGCTTGCTTTTCGCACTCTTGTCTGGACTGAGATCAAACGCAGCAGGGGCCGTGGTGGCTTTCTCATGTTTGGGACGTTGAAGGGCGACGGAAGAGAAAAAGGAAAAGGTGTATCGGCGGGGTTGACGAGGGGGTGTCGGCGCTGTCGACGAAGGGATATCGGAAGAGGACTTTGTGGCGGGCGTATCGTTGGACGAGGCGAGAGGTTGGCCGTTTTCGGAGGAGGCAGGCGCACGGGGAAAGGGTGTCAGTGCGGTCTTGTCACCCAGGTCGACGAAACCGTTGACCAAGATCGACGCAGGGGCGTCGACACTCTTCTCACCCACGGGCGTCCCAGAACGAGCACCGCTCTTGCCATCGCTCGATCCCCTCGATTTCCACGGCAACAACGACCGGCGCTCCGGCGTCTGGACCTGCACTTTCGTCTCCTGATTGGTCTCGGTCTCCGGGTCTGCAACGCCAGCTTCCGACGTCGGCGCTACTTCACGCACCGGTGCCGGTCGCGACTTGGTTAATTTCCGTCGACGATGGACCGGCGCCGGCGACACCTCGACGGTATCGGAGATGCGCACCACGCGCACGTTGCGCTTCGCCTTGCGTTCGTCGTCCAACGGGGGCTCCAGCGTGTCATCACCATCGGGATGGACGACTTCGATGCCGGTACGGGCGAGCGTCGAGGAGAGATCTTCGAGACTTTGCGTGTGCAGGACCGGCGTACATCGGCCACCTTGTTCATCGCCCTCGTCGTCACCATCACCCTCCGCATTCCCATGCCCACTCGCCACCTGACCGTTTTCTTCCAATTCGGCGTCGTAAAAGAGCGTGTGGCCGCTCGCCTGGGATGCGACCGAGAGACGGTGGAGGTTGGCGGTTTCTTGGGACAGACGGTTCATGGCTTCGATAAGGCTCAATCGGGCACCATTGGAGAGACGTTCAGGGACAGATTTGCGCCGACGGGGACGCGCGACGCGACGGACAGCAATCGGCTCAGTATTGATCGCACTTGAGTCGTCTACGGCTTGGGGATGAAACGGGTGTGCAGGGGCGTCGTCGTCCAAGGCAGATGTCACGGAATAGAACGTGGCAGCAGAGGATTTGGGAGAGATAGGCGGATGGGTGGCGAGAGGCGACGATCGAGGGGGCGTGTGGGGTCGCTTGCTCTTCGTTGCCGTGGGATGGACGGGGAAAGAAGCCTGCGAGAGGGGTTTGGGAGGCTTGTCGGCTGGAGGTTGTGGGGGGGTAGGAGCGTGGTCACCCGATGGCGAGGAGACTAATCGGGGCTGATGAACGTCTTCCGACGGAGGTGGTGAAACCTTGACCACTGGGACACCGTTGGAACTCTGGGTCGCTGACAGGACTTTATCAGTGACGTTATTCGAAGGTACTGCGGGTTCTTTCTCCTTGCCCTTTCCACGCGTTTTGGCCTTTCGTTTGCGGTACTCTCGAGCGCTGAGTGGCATGACGACGGCGGGAGAGGCCATGGCGAGCCTGGAGAACTTGGGGGCCGATGCTGGACCGAAGGGCGAGGACGACATCCAATTGGAGTCAGGGTCACGTGAATTTGACGGAGGTGGCTTTGTCATGGTAGTTTCAGACTCGGACATCGTTGGCCGTGGCGAGGCCCGGGAGTAGGTTTGGGGTATCGATGGGGAAGGAGGGACGGATTGGGTAGGGAAGGATGTTGGACGAGAGTGGCCGTGAGAGACAGTGCGTGCGCGTGGTGGAACGGAGACTTGGCTCGCGTTCCCGGAATGAACGTCTGATTGAACTGGGGACGTACAACGCCCGGCGCGTGGCTTGGATAGACGTGTCGAATGAGTCTGGGAATTCCCGTGACCCTGGGACGAGGCGGGCCCCGTGCCGTGGACACTCGAACTCGCAGGCAGGGAGATGGAGGACGTGCTGGCCTGACCCGGAAACGTCAGCCCGCTGGCGTTCCTCGAGCCGTAGGCGGATGCGCAGGCGGAGACAGAGGGCGGACGGGAGTCGGACACGATCGACGACTCGGACAGGGAGCGGGTCTGCCCGAACGCCCGCACGCTCTCGGGTGGGGAGACGTCTTTTTCGTGCGAGTCTTCGGAGGATTCAGAGATGATGGGAGGGAGCGTCGAAAAGGCAGGACCTGCGAGTGGCGATGACCGCCATGGGCGACTGTAGACCTGGGGTGACCACGACGTGGCGCGCATAGAGCGGGTCTGTGAGTTGGTGAGTCATGACGTCCCGAGGGAAGCGAGAGAGAACTCGCCTGCAGCGTCGAGTCTGGCGTCGCCATCGTGCACGACGGACGGTAAAAAAGAGAGAAGGGGTCAGAAAAGTGAAAGACTGTTCCAAGCTTGATAAGTACTCGATCTGGAGATTCTAGACCTTGCAGGGAAGAAAATAAATCGCCCAAAAAAGTCTAAGCGGAACGGACGAGAAGATGAGCGCGCGAACTGCCTCGAGGCCTGGCAGGATCAGCCGGTACGAGTTCCTGAAGACGAACAACAAGGACGCTCATTTACTCATGTCATCGTTATTTGCGTCCATGGCACTATATCACCCTCCCACACAGTCTCCGACCTCGATGAAACAATCCGCACTGTCCGCGGTTGTCAAAGCATCTTCTAGTAGTGAATACACTGTCCAACCATCCAGCGATCCGCCGCATCGCGATAGTCACCGTTCTCATAACGTACCTGGAATGTTGACATACGCACCGCCTCTTCCTGTGAACAGCCCAGGAACTACGACCACGTCAACTGCCAAGTCCCGACCTCGTTTGAAAGTCGCGCCCGGTTACCAGAATCCGTCCCGCAAGATCGTGGCATCCCATCGTGCTATCATACGTTTGGAAGCACAGGTCTCCTTGATCGTCTCTCCCTGCAGGCATTCTGATCAACGGATACGGCTGCCAAGGCACCGAGATATTAACTTTTCGCTTACCTCCCCCGAGTCCAACGCATATTAAGGCCCAATGATTGGTTTCAAACGTCTTGTTTATGGCACACTCTCATTCGCATTCGTGGTCGACCCTTTCAGGCCTGATAAGAGTATTCGTCAGCGTCTCTGCGAGCGTCTCCGAGACGTCAGTGGCAGAGGGCAAATGTCACCGTGTGCAACTTTTCTGCGCAGCGAGACATGGCATCATATCCACGAACCTCACGCGAACCGACCACCACAGGGCATGTGGAACAAGGCACATTCCCTGGCCGCAGTTATTTGGTCACCGTATTGTATTCTAGGAGACAGTAGGGTCCTCAACGTTTTTTTTTGCAACATAGCCTTGCCCGGAGTCATTCGAGATACGGATAAGCGACGTCTGGCCTCCATTCCAGTAATCTTGCACAGTGGGCGTGGAGGCGTATTTACCTTGTTCATCCGGATCCCACTGTGTGATGAGCAGCGTTTGCCTTTTGTCGAGATGAATGAGCATAACCCCTGAGCCGGAGTCATTAGTGCCGTAGCGTCGAGTGGCTGCACTTTGTCTGTTCGAGTTGCCTTTCTTTGCCTCGACGTCCGTTCGTCAACACATCTCGTCGACGACGTAGGACACGACGACGGTCTACGACGACGACAAACATGGTCGTCATAGCCTCTCCCCAGCCAAACGAACTCGAACAGAAAAAAAGAAAACAGACGCTCGAACGAGCCAAAGCCAACCACGTGTGTCTCAGCCTTCCTACCTCCGTCGTGCTCGCAGCTCACCCCCATGCCAGCTCTCAAAACAACTCCAGATGCGTCTCCAATATGCCAAACTCAAAGTCGAGCACGGTTGGGTGGGTGACGATCGTTTGTGCTCAGATCCGTCTCTCTGTACGCTTTTTTCACCGTGCGCTTGCTTCCGGGTTATTAGCAACGACAGAACCTCAACGAGGTCGAAAATCTCTACTTTCATCATTCACATCTACGGACGCTGTCGTTGCGACAGGGCGCAATGCGGCAACAACCCCACCATGCGACCGTGGCCCCTGCGCAGGTCGACCCAGCACCATCTGCAGTGCCTGATCGAACGGTGCCACCGTCGCCCGCGGTCAACGACCCTTGTCCGTCTGACGCTGCCTCGCCTCCTTCCCAATCCCCGTCAGACCACACGCCCACCGCGGACGGCCGGTCTTTGTCACAGCCGTCATCACAACTTCCCCTGCAGACGCCTACCCCCGTGCTGCCGTCCTCGGCCCCAGCCACGAACCGTCCCCCGTCCGCCATCGACCTGTCTGATCCCAACATCTTGGCACGCTTGGCACAGCTGCAAGCACAGGTCCAGATGTCCACGCAGCCGTCGTCCCAGACCCATCCACCATCGACGACCGTCCCCCCGTCCACGACCACGTCTGCCTCTCAGCCCATCTCGGTCCCGACCCCGAATCCCGGTGTCTTTCCGCCCCACGCTCATCCGGCCGTGACCCATGCACCGTCCAGCGTCGCCTATGCCATCTACGCGTCTCAACCCCCTCTCGGCACGTCAGCACCCTTGTACTCCCCTGCACCGACCTCTGCGACGCCCCACAACCCCGGTATCGCATCTCAACCACTCCCGGTCACCGCGCCCATACCCACGTCGGCTCCCATCACGTCGAGCGCGCTCACCTACGACTCCTTCTGGTCGACACACGCGTCGTCGACGGGTCCGACGCGGGCGCTCTATCGTACCCATACCGGGTTCACCGCGAGCGCAGGGCCGGGGGGAAACGTAGCCATGCTCACCCCAGGCGGACACGCCGCCGTGATGACCGCCGAAGGCGTCTACGTGGGGGGAAGCAGTAAAAGCGGGTAGGCCCACCGACGAGGGACGAAAGAACGGTCGCGCTCATGAGACGTGGGGTGGGCGTACGTCACCACATTTACATTTACATTCATTTATAGGGGGATGTCGATATCTGATGAGGATCTGTTGTCATATTTTTTTTTGGTTACGCGCATCTCTATTCATTGCTGTTCATGCTGTCCACGTATGGCATATTCGACGACGACCCGCCGAGTTGGCGCATCTCGAGATGCATCAGACGGTAGCCGACTCGAGGCATAAGATGGGTGGGAGAATGTGTGGGCGAGCCTAAACGTATATTTTCCGAGTTGCCTCGTCTCGTTCTGTCGCATGGCGTAGCCTGGAGGTCTCCGATCTTCGTTCCAGCTTCAGTTACCGATGTGAGGTGACCTTCGTTGATTTGAGAGAACATTTCGGAGCCAGCCTTGCATGTAGGAGCTGAGCCAGCATGACGGGCTCGGGGCGACAGAAGACCTCGATTGACCCCACCGGCAGCAAGGAAACCTTTTTTTTGTGTTTGGCAGAATGCGATGGTTCCTGTCATCGAGGATGACTGATCAAAGACATGAGGACCGTCAGGGACCAGGACGACTCAGGGTGCGGTACGTAAGACGAGATGTGGATATCAATGATATTGACAGCAAGCGTCTGGTGACCCTTTCGGCCGTCTGCATGGGGCAGACGACAAACTTCATGAGGCGCCACAGATACATACAGGAATGATGGATTTGAGATGGGAGGAACGACCTGGTTCCTCAAAGATAGCACAGGATGATCACGACAGCTTTCGCCACGATCAGATGACAAGTCTCGTACGCGTTCTCTGGTCATATGCAATGACAATGTTCCAGACCGCGAGCAAAGAAAGCAAGAGGGATGTTATGTCTGCACTTGTTCACGATGGTGAAAGATCCTTCGTTGATTCCTCGTCGGGGGCCTCGGAAGAATAAAGACAGGTGAGACCAGGCAACTCGCGAACCTCGGACACGCGTCTTTGCAATTCAACGTCGAGATGGTACACCGATCCGTCCAGCTAATCTGGAGCGAGTACACGACGTGACGGACGAGTGGGTCAGCTGTGCGAACACGTCTTTCTTGCTGTGGGTCAGATGCTGTAAAGAAGTGGTCGCGCGGAACGTGACGCAGGGGAGTGAGCTGGCTCCCAAAGACGGCTCTTCCTTGTTCCAGAAGCTCCAACGCTTCGGTAGGCGAGCTGTTTCGAAGAGAAGCCCAGAAGGCGTCCACAGCGGGTGACGATGCGAGGAAGATGCTGCAGTAAAGATGCAAGAAGGGTCGGATGGTGGAGAAGCAATCGAAGAGACGCCTCGAATGCTGGGAGTGTCGTGGCATGCTGGAAAGATAATCTTTAGCGAGATCCTTGCTCTTGCGGCGCAGCGCTCGGCAAAAGATATGTACCAGCTGGGCGTAGAGATTTAATGTCCCTCCTTATCTTTGAGCAGACTTGGACGGAACGTGCGTGAAGGTCGTAGGCGGAGTCGTGCAATGTGTAATCGAAAAGGGATTATGCGAACGAAGTATCAGTGCATCTCGGCAGAGAAAAGCGTGTCCGTTCAGGTCTCCCACTTCCTCGATTCGCTGGTACCGATTGGAGAGCTGAAGAATAATGTTGTCCAAAGGCGCCAACCCATGTGGGTGCCCTGCGAAGCAAGCCATCAGTACGCTTCGTTCGAGGACAATGCGCCTCGAGGGCCCATCGTGGGGAGCCTAGAAATGTTTTGAAATCCGAGTCGATGTGTCAAATCGCATGGGCAAAGTTCCGATGCCTCGCAATCAAAAGGCGATCACCACCCAAATGGAATTGGTCCTGCCTTCTCGTTCAAATTCGGTGACAAAAGATGTAGGTCGTAGATGCTGACCGTTTGACTGGCAGACGCGTTATCGCATTGCTCTGCGTCAACGCAATAGACAAGGAGCTCACCACGGTGGAAGGATTCTCTTAATTCCTGTTTATTATTATTATCCGTCCTCTGCAACCGCCATGCTCAACGTGTCTCCCTCGTTGCCACTCGGAGTGACAGAGCAAGACATCCGAAGATATGAGCGTCGTGACCCCGTGGGTGACCGCGAGGCAGAAGCAGACCAGTCTTAGTAGCAGTGGCTCCGCTATCTGATGAACTTGACGAGTACATGCGAGAATAGATGGCATGCAAGACACCGCGGCTGAAGGGGATTGCTCGGCCCTACTTCGAATTGAATGGCCTATGATTGCATAGTGTGAACTTTGGACCACTTGATACGTGCGTGTTTAGTAGCGCGACGCGTCCGTTGGACGCTGCAACAACTGTCAGGCCGGTCGACACGGCGGGTCAGGAGAGCCTGAGCCCATTTGGATGGGAGCACAAATACGTCGAAAGCAATTTGCTCGGAGGAGTGACCGATCTCGACATTTGTACCGTTCGCACACTTCGGCCGAATCACCGGGCTGCTTGCACATCGGGCCGTTACGGCCCAGGAGGAAAGGACTTTCCGCCAGAATTTTTTGGAGGCCCACTGCAATGGCAGCTTTCGGGACCCACTATAATATTTGCTCAGGTTGTCCTTGACATAGATGCACTGACACTTCGCCCATCAGAGTATCCATCTTTGTGCAGCATCATGTTCAAATCATGATTATTCTGATGATCATGGCCCACCACAAACTCCAGATGCCAGCCTGCTCACTGCTCTTCCGCAAACTTCTCTCATAATACACTTTTCTTGCAGTATACGAAAGCTCGCATCGCACTGATGGCATCGTCAATTCCGCTCGGAGTAGGACCACAAGGACGGAGGGCGACGTTTGGGATTCGGTATGTTGTGTTGAAAGAAAATGGGACTATTGGTATTTGATGCAGAGGCAGTCTGCACGGGAAACCTTGAGCGCGGAGTCGTGGCATCACATATACGAGCAATAGCTTGACGACCATCATAATCGACATTCGAATCGTACCAGATCGTGGGTGAGTGAACGTGATTGGCGTCCACACGGGTCACGTCGCATTAATGTGTTTTCTCTTTATTCTTATGCTCTCGAAAGCTGCTAGCAGCCGGCGCCAACGATGATTGCCTTTCCTGTGTTTTGTAGCCTTTATTAGCCACCCGTTATCGGTCTAGGTCTGCACAGGAATACATCTCCAAGCGCCGAAAGACCTTCTTAAAGGATGCGGTTCTGACACGAGGCTCCGCCACTTTCCTCCCCTTAACCACGACCTCGTTTCCGCGAGTGAGCCATCTCACCATGTCGCTACCAACGGAAGGCTTGCAACGACGCCACTACATCGATCTCGTCCGCCGAGCGTACGCTAAGTGGGTCAACTGGGACCCTTCGACTGAAATTAGGGTCAGTTTCATCAATCGTTTCATCCTTACCCAACGCCTCAACGCTTTCCCTCTCTCTACTGGCAGATCGGTTCATATGGCACGTTTGACAACGACACCGGAGTTTTCGTGGAAGAAGGGAACATCTACGATCCCGAATTCCAAAAAGTGTTGGAGGAGTTTGACGTCAAGCTCAGCATGGCCAACTACCCGCCAGAGGTAGGCCCCATCGAAACCGACGTCGTCTTCGCCTCGCGCGAGATCAAAGAGAAGGAGTTGGACGTGGAAGGACTGTGGGTAGTGGTTCTACATTACGACATGGCATGACCGAGTATGTATGTCCACAGGGAGGTCCCAGGGATCGCCAACGCGCCCATCAAATCGCAGTGGACTTTCGAAAAAGGAAAAATAGACGCCGTCTTCGCCATGCACCGCCCTCATCAAATCTTCCTGCCCCCCAGGGTGGTACTAGAACACCTCTACCAAGTGGACTCGCTCATCGACAAGTACCTTGTCACTGTCGTTCATGTGACCGACGCGTACACGTACTATCTCTCAGACAAGTGTGAGTTGTCATACGGAGCCACTGTTCCTGTGCGTGTTGTTGATGACGCTCGGGGATACAGCTGGTGACACGTTATCTCTCGCTCTCATACCCAAAGCACCAGCTGCTGATGCTGCTAATGCTACTGAGGGTGCTAATGCTACTGGGAACGCTGATGCTGCTGGGAACGCTGATGCTTCTGGGAACGCTGAAGGCACCAGCGAGGGCTTCACTTGGTGGGCCAATGCTCCGTCTGGTATCCTTCGTCATGCCAGCGATCCGACGGGCAAATGCTCATTCATGCCCATCTATTCTATGAGGCGTCCCATCAGACGCATCAGGAGGTTTTTCCGGGACAAGATCAGGCCTGAGCCCGCTTTGGACGAGTTGTCAGTGGTCCACTTTTTGGCTTGAGTGAACGTACCAGTCGACTGATACGCGGTCATATGCTTACGCCAGATGGCACAACGATTCCGGGACATGGGAGCCGCTCGATGAGGATGGTGAATTAGATCCACTGGATCCGGTGAGCGTGGTTTCTATATGTTCGGTCGTCGTCGCTCTGCTCACAGCATGTTATTCCAGGAAGTCACCGCTGTTGATCCATTCGCGATCGTGGAGCAGGAACATCTGGCGAAGTGTGATGGCTGCTCAGCTTGTCGACCCTTAAGAGCAAAAATGGCAGCACGCGCCGCGTCCGGCCTAGTGTAGTATATCGTGCTTTGGTATGTTTCTATTGTAAATACGACGTGAGTGTTCAGTCTGCACTTCTAGACATCGATCTAAACGGATAACGTTCGTACGGCGACGCAGGTCTTGAAGTTAAGTTCACAGGAAGTTTGCGACTATGAAGTATATCCCCGAATCTGCTGTGAGTAGGCATCTTTGTTGTTATGATAGTGTACAAAGGCAAGGAGCGGAAGACTAGGTTATGCAGATGTACAGTTACAGTATGTTCGCATGAGAATGCTGGTACATGGCACACGCAGGATTGGAAACCGTCGGCGAGGGAAAGCCAAAAACTTTTGAAGGAGTCTCCAAAGCGAAGTGACAGAAGGCTGTTGCATAAATCATTCACAGACGTGATTCACAATATTATCGTACTCTGCCGGAGGGCAGCATTCCTGTGATACAATCTATTAAGGCGGAGAAGCTTGACAGGGTGAATCGCAGAAACATGGTATTGTAGTTGTCCTACTCCACAGACCACATCTCTGGAACTCATTGCTGATGACCGTAACATGTAAGAAGGACTCATTGATTCTTGTGCAGCTCTTCGCACGACGTGAGACTCCAGTCCCTCAATGCGAGTGAACGTGGCGAGATCCTTGACCAATATCATTGGCCAGTTCAGTACCTACAGAAAGGGCGCTCCCCTGGTGACTTTCGCCTGACCAATGGCAACGATGTATTTCTTTTGAGTAACAGAAGTGGATGATTCGTACCGTCGAGCATGCATGAGGGTGATCAGTGTGGGGTAAGACGAGATGCACAGATCTGCAAGCTTCCGTTGTCCCTTCTCATACAGACCTGCTGCGTACAGGGGCGAACCACAGAACCCAGCGAGGGAGCACCACGGATGCGTGATCGGCATGAATCCACATATCGCCCGACGGAAGTCGACGATGGGGGAAACCTGCGGCAGTGCCAATGGCAGCGGAACTCCGACATAATAATGGCGATTCTACTTGTCACGTCCATCGTCTTTTCGGGCACAGTCACGATGCGGAACTGTGGCGACAAGCCTCAAAATATCGTCTCTCGAGATCTGAAATGTAATGTGAACAGGATCTCGATCGAGTAAAGCATCCAGAGGTACCGTATCGCTCGCGTTCACAATGATGATAGAACTACCAACAGCAGCTTGAATGAGGTCACAGAGGAACGAAGGGGAGACCTGACAGACCGGGTAACTCGCAGATATTCAATGGAGATGACTCGTTGGAATCCAACGCTTACACGGCTAATCTGCACTGGATGAGTCAAGGACAGTGCGAACGATCAAGGGTGGCTACCTGAACTTGTCCGCCAACGTCTTTCCTGCAGGGTCAGATGCTATAACGTTAAGTAGGCAACGAAGCGAGTGAGCTGGTTCCAAAACATGCCTCTTCCCAGATCGGGAATTTCAACAGCTAGGAAAAGAGAGAGTTGTCAAGATAAGCAGAAAAGGCGATCATCCAAGCGGCGACGAGAGATTCTTGAAGACGGTTATATGTCGAGGCGAAGATGGCAGAGCAACCAGATGATGTGCAAGTAATCAAAGGGATGTTTCATATGCTAGTAATCTGGAACACTGGAGTTCCTCAGCCACGCTGATCCATGATCTTGTGGAAAACAGATATGAGATGTGGTTTATGTGACAGATCAGTGTAGAGACTGAGAGACTCTTGATCCTCGACCTTGGTTCGCTCTGTAAATCGAGCGTGAAGGTCGAGTGCTCGACAGTGCAACGAACGCACTCGAACCGGATGGCCAGGGGAAAGTTGCAACGATTCACGGCCGGGCAGAACAGCCTCACTGAGACTATTCAATACCTAGCGCCGCTCATGTCCGGCAGAGGACAATAGGCAAGGTTGTTCAAATGAAATGTACGATCGGGGTCCCTTTGCAGTGCACCTCGGCGGAGGACAATGGTGTCACTGAGGCCCTTTATTGTCTTCAGGTTCGTCGCCCTGAACGGAAAGACAAAACACAAGGTCAGTCAGAGACTGATGAGCCGGGTGATTTGACAGGAAAAGTACCAACGCCACTTGGCCAAGGACATTGGCCTCGTTGATACATGTCCTATATAGCTTGTACCGAGTCGAGAGGTGAAGCAAAAGATTGTTTAAAACAATGAACCGGAGTGTCCCGTTGAACAAAGCACCAGTGCATCTCGATCAAGGATAATAGCCGCATCCAAGTTATCTACCAGGTGGTTGTCCCGACGGAAGAGATTAGTCTGGTCACCAGACTAGGAAGAGATTGCTTGCAAAGTTGTTTAACGGAATTGAACGATACACTGTGCCCCTGGGCGGAGCACCAAGCAAAGCACGCTACACAGTCTTCACGCACATGGTGCCGTTGTGCAGATATGCTATGTGTGTACTTTGAAGGTCCACTATGAGGTATTGATGCCGCGTCTTACTGGGACGCAAGTGTTTGGGAAGCATACTGAGCATTGCAGAACGTAACAGACCTACCTCAATATTTGGGCGCGTAACAGCAACCCTCGCTATTTAAACACATGGCCTCCTGGAGGGGTTGCGACCTGCGGTCTTTTCCCTTATCTGAGTTGGGTGGCACAAACGTCAGGGAAGTAGTAGATGACGCCATTGCAGGCATATTGCAGGTTCATGTGTCCATTTTACTGTCCGACTCTCCCTAGCGACACATTGGTCCTCCAGTTCGATGGGATGTTCTCTTCGGCCACACATCGGGTATTTCCACGTCATATCTGCTTCGATGGACGGAAATTACCTTCGTCACTGCTCTGGCTACTGTTCAGGATGTAGCCAGTCTGATCGAATCAATGGAACGGGCCCGTTCCTCACAGACGCGATATGGCACGATAGAAAACTTGGTGGCAGCGCCAACCAGAGCAACGCGCCAATGATTGTTCCCCACTGAGACAGAGGAGATGGTGCAAGGTGCCACGATAGCCCTGCCAGTGGTCATGCTAATGGAAGCGATGGGGTGAAACATGCCATCACGAACGACGTATATTATGTATACTGGTTCGGTTGGCACTGTGGGAAGGGCTGAGTGAGAGCGCCGGATATTAGGAAATGATCTGATGCACGACTGGCAATCATTTATATATCGACCAATCGAACGGAAGTGTCGAGCAACATGAGGTAAAAATGTCCTCGCTTTCCCCATCTATGTACTAGGATATCAGGGTCGCGTTCAAGTTGTGAGTTAATACTCGCCGATAAAATCGAACTTGCCAGCAACAGTACTTGGCTAAGGAGAAGTTTGACGGATAGTGCCTTTCGCCGAGCCCTTGATTTATAAATTTAGTAATGATCCCGTGCCTGACACTGGCATAATATTTATTGAACACTCCAACGGCCAGCACTCCTTAGCGTACCTCTCTTGTCCCATCTTCCCTTTTTCCAACTATGCCCGCCATCAACAAAATCTGCTGCAGTACGTCTACCTGACGATTTACACGAAATGACTGGAGGAGGAGTCACTGATAACCCGTTCACAAGTCGGCGCTGGTTACGTCGGTTTGTATTCCTTGTTCTGCAGGAGTCGCTATACGGTGTAACCGTTTTTCTTGCGTCTTGTCAGGTGGCCCCACTTGCGCAGTCATAGCGCTCAAATGCCCCCACATTCAAGTCACGATCGTGGATATAAACCAGTCTCGGATAGACGCCTGGAATAGTCCAGACTACAAGTTGCCAATTTACGAACCAGGTCTTGAAGACGTCGTTCGTCAAACTCGCGGTCGCAACCTCTTTTTTTCCGTAGACGTTGACAAAGGTATCCAAGAAGCCGATCTAATCTTTGTCAGCGTCAATACTCCCACCAAGAAGAGCGGCGTTGGAGCTGGTTTCGCCGCAGACCTCAAGTTAGCACTCCTTTGTTCCTCCCTTCTGGCCATGTATCTCACGCTGTCGTTTCGTTGCATAGTTATGTCGAACTCGCCACTCGTCGCATCGCTGCAGTCGCCCATTCGAGCAAGATTGTAGTCGAAAAGTCCACGGTGCCATGCCGTACTGCCGAGTCGATGCGTACCATCCTCGAAGCTAACTCGCTCCCTGATTACCGTTTTGATATCTTATCAAACCCTGAATTCCTCGCCGAAGGAACGGCTATCAAGGACCTCTTTGACCCCGATCGCGTCCTTATCGGCTCCCTCGAAACACCAGAGGGAAAGGCTGCATGTAACGCCTTGGTCGAGGTGTATGCCAACTGGGTTCCGTCAGTAGCTCTTCTCTGCCATGACAACGAACGCGTAACTAACAGCTGTTGTTGTAGGAGAGAACGCATCCTTTCCGTGGGTGTTTGGTCCTCCGAACTTTCCAAGCTAGCGGCAAATGCAATGCTAGCCCAACGCATTTCCTCCATAAACGCCCTTTCGGCCATCTGCGAAGCCACTGGTGCCAACATTGACGAAGTGGCGTATGCTGTCGGCAAAGACTCCCGCGTTGGCCCCAAATTCTTGCGTGCTTCTGTCGGTTTCGGGGGTTCTTGCTTCCAAAAGGATATCCTGAATCTCGTATACCTCAGTGAAAGCTTGCACTTACCGGAGGTTGCTAACTACTGGAATCAAGTTGTGCTCATGAACGAATACCAGAAGAAGCGATTTTCAAAGAATGTGGTAGACACACTTTTCAACACAATTACGGGCAAGGTCAGTTGCCGAATTTAGATTGGTTTTCTTTTTGTAATTCTTGCCCTTTATTACGTTTTACCCTTAATCGTGCAAGGGTTTGGACTAACTGAATTTCCTTAGCGTATTGCCGTTTTGGGCTTCGCATTCAAAGCCGATACCGGAGACACGCGCGAGTCGGCAGCCATTTCACTCGTCCGAGACTTTATAGCAGAGAGTGCAAACGTGAATATCTACGACCCTCAAGTCGAGCACCGGCAGATTTGGACCGACCTCTCAGAGGCATGTCCGGCAATTCCCATCACTACCCGTGAGTATGATACGTCATTGCAGCACGCTTCTTAATCATACCTCATCGCTTATAGTGCAAAAGCGCGTGACCATATTCCAGTCCGCACTTGAAGCATGTAAGGATGCTGAAGCGGTTGTTATCGCGACAGAGTGGAGAGAGTTTCGAGATATAGACTGGGAGGAAGTCTATCGCAATATGAATAAACCGGCCTTTGTGTTCGATGGTCGCATCTTACTCGATGCGGAGAAACTGCGCAATATTGGATTCAAGGTCAGACGAGTTATCCTTTTCTCCAATTTTATGGCGTTACTATTCTATGTCTTTGATGGCGTTATCAACGACAACATTATTGATTCATAATTACAGGTCACTGTTATTGGTCGCGGCGAGAAGCTGTAGTTCACCACATGAAATCAAGAGGGCACATGTCAACGGACGCCACTCAATTGACTGTACCCAAACCGAGTCGATCCTTTATGTATTGTTTCCTCTTCGCGTCCCTCTTGATATCTCAGTGTTCAATTTAGCTTAAAACGAGAAAACCCGAATTGTACCCTTTCTTTCTCGGACTCCATACCCAGATCTAGTTCCCCCCCAGATCGTCTCTTTCCGTCGATTCATTATTTATCCTTTCCCCCTTTTCCATCGATATATTAGAAAACATTGGATCTTGGGGGTGTATGGGTGGCCGACTGCCCAAGAGCCGAATAGAAAATCTTTACCGTTCTGGATTGATCTTGATAATCCACGTTCCAACATTCGGTAATCGTGATTGGCGGGCGGGTCGTTGAACTTCAATGAGAGGTTGGCAAGTTAACTCGCAGCGATGACGCGAGGTTCCGCTGCGATCCGTCGTCACTTGTGAGTACGACCGATAGCACAATCAATATTATGATCTCTGCTACAAAGTTAAAATCTATGATGGCCCCCAGCCCACTAAACAGCTGTCAAAAAGAAAAAAAAAAGGTTTGCAACTCGGCTTCGAAGAGGGGGGGATTTAATATGACTTTCTTCAAATGCATTCAAATTGTACTGTCCAATACGAGTCGGTGGCGTTTAATTCGTCACCTCGTGGCCTCGTCGACTCATCATGATGACCTTTTTGCTCGCCAACGTTTCTGAATCGGGCGGGCCTATCACCACGCGCCAGTATTCCCAGAATATAGACATGTACACGCCCACGGATGACAGATGATGTCGCCTTTATTCGCAACCCGTCGCGCAAAAGCTCATTGTGCCGATAGGACGTGACATGTGCGCCGACGCGATCTTGATGTCCGGCGTTTCGAAAGAACCCCGTGCCTGCAGTAGAAATCACTTCTTAACAAGGGAGTCAGGGATCTCTCGGTGGTGCTCCTGAATCGGAGTAAAATACAGGTGTGTGTAGGTACCCGAACGAGGTGATGCAAGTTCGCCTCTAGACCACAGCGGTTCAAGTTGTCTGTGATGGAAAATCAGCCTAGCACATCGAAGGATAAGCGAAAAAGAAGCAAAGAAATCTATCACCGTATTTTCTAAAGAAGATGGTTCGTCAGGAAAGTTAAAGCGTAGGCAAGCGCACGCTTTGAGCTTGAACTCGAGGCTACCAGTAAATGTATTTAATACTGTAATTACTTGCACAGGCTGTGGGCAAACAACACTTGCACTCCAGCGATGGCGGAAACATAGCTGCTATTATTGAGAGTCAGTGCACACGCAGGTGTGCTATCACAGCTGACCCTGTCGTTCGCAGATTGCAAGTCAGGCGGTGCTACTATACTATGCTGGTGTTCGTTTTGGGGAACCCGGAAAAGGGTATGTCGCATAATGCCGGAGTCGGAACTAGTACTGTAACGATATCCACCCAAGTACCTGATCTCAATTAAACCCTTGGACGAGACATGACAAATGCGAATTGGCAACTTGAACTTTGAAGCTATTCTCTGTAAGTCGTAGCGGCGTTGACATGATATATGTATGATATGTATGATTGCCTCTGCTAATCCATGTATATGTATATTACAACCCCCCATGATCCACCCAATGTAATCATGGAGTGATCACGCTCACTCAGCGCCTACGTAAAGAGTAAGATAACGATAACGATATCATCACTATAACTGAGTCGAGCTCTTCGTGTTCCCCCAACGCCGCACTTTTGAATACCGGCACGCTCATATCGATCCACATTCAATGAGCATCCAGTACACGCTGCATGGCACGGGACTGGGATGCACCACACCCACATGGGACCTACACACACATGTCCCCACCATCGACCTCCCCGAAACTTTGATCTCTTAAAGATCCCGGCTCTGGCCCACCCACATCGATACTATGTCAAGTTAGCCGATTTTCAGTGCTTACACCGGATCCATCAGATATTCACCATCATGGCATGATGCCTGCATCATCTAGCCGTCCCCTAGCGGCGCCACCCATCTTCCCCGCACCACAACGTGGCGTTCGGTACCTGCCCGCATGTATGGGTGCAGCTGTTTCCCAATCTCCACGATCCCGTAACACGCTCGGCCCAGTTTTTCCCCGAGTGTGGAAGACACATCATTGACCGTGTCGGCAAGCGATCCATTGAAAGCGTGTGCACGTACATGTACATTGTAATTGGAAATGGTGGGACGCCGCTTCCCTTGAAGTGACCGGGTACCAAAAAAAGAAGAAAACGTGTCGGGGGAGCCCGTCGTGCATCGTTGCTGTTCGCCTCCGTTCGTCACTTGCATGGAAACGTGACTCGAATATCTGCCCACAGACGTCAAATTCCAAAAAAGGGGACGGAGGAGAAACTCCCCCATTCAGGGGCTAAAGACCATATTGGACACGCAGCGTTGGGATTGGGTTCACCTAGTGAATATAACATGATTATTTTTGTTCTATTTTTTTTAGGAAAAAAAGGAAACTGATGCGCATTCCGAAGAATGCAAGACGATGCAAGAGAGCAATAATAGATCATCTACAACAACATTTTTCCTTCCCTTTTCTTCTTTCCTTTGCTAGTCGTCGTTCACGACAACACCGATCACAAGAGACACAAGAGACGCATACAGACACACAATGGAAGCCTCGGTCACCAAAAAAGAGTAGGAGGAAACAAGCATAGGCATAGGTGCAGAAAGGAGAAAAGAACCAAAAAACTTTTTCGGATAAATAAAAAGAAAGCGTTCCGGACAAATAAAATCGGCCGCCGATTTCTATTCGAGCTGGCGCGTATACGGATAGAGACGTTGATCGAACCCGCATGGTCAGCGTTGTGCGACAGTCCGCCCACGATGGCCATGACTCGCGCGACAAGGCAAAATATTTTTATAGCCCCAACGGACGTCGCAGGTCATGTACCATGCATGTGAGGGGGCGCGATGAAGGCGATACAGTGGCGATCGTCTATGTTCGCATCAACCATGAATCCCCCGTATGCGCGCGGCAGACGGACTCTTGTGGTGCTGACCGTGTCGGATGTGCTGCACGTGGCCTGGGCCGCCTTCGGAAAAACCCGGGAAAGCATTTAGGGTCGATCCCCCGTAATGCGCCGTCGTTGTCGTCATCGTCGGCCAGCCGACATTGGGCCCAGGTGGCGCGGCGGCAGACACAATGGCCGGATCCACAAACGGCACGCTGCTCGCGTTCTGGTTTGGCCACAGCGACTGCGCCTGCCGATGCTGCTCCGCAAAGGACGTCATAGGACTCGACATGGGAGACAAGGTGTACGATGCCGATGGATGGAATGGTGGCTGTGGAACCTGAGGCGGCACTGCCGCCGAAAGCGACATAGTTTGACGATGTCCCATGCCGACGGCAGAAAGAGACTGTAACGATTGGAAATGGGGCGCGGGCTGCGGAGCCGCATGTCGCCCCGCTTGCGACGACTCAAATTGGGGCGCCCACGCGTGCGATAAGCTAGGCGATGAAAATGTCTGGATCTGGTTCACGTGGCTGTCGCTTCGCAGGCCAGCCGACGGTGAACTCAACGGCGGGGACGAGCCATGGTCTAGAGAGGTCGACCAGATCGAGGGTGGCGCGTTCGGCCCAAGCCCAAACGGGAACTGGGGCTGAACGGTAACACTCAATGTCGTGGGGGGACGTGCCGGACGAGAAACGTCAACACCACCTCGCCTCGTTCCCATGACGTTATTCAATAGGTCTTGCGCAGTTGTGCTGGGAACGACTACCGGCGGTCGCGCCGTTGGACGCCCAGGCGTCGGCGCACTAGGTGCCTTGTTTAAAATGGGCGGTTCATCCTTTCTGATGGCATTATGCAGAATGGGAGTGGTGGGAAGAGCAGCAGGCACAGAATTCAGGGGTGACCCAACTGCTCTGAAACATACATCATCAACTTTCCGCATTTCCAGGATGGAAAACGAAGTACGAACCTGGGATCCCAAAGAATCACTTCCCCGTCCTCTTCGTCATCCACTGTGCTATGATCGTCCAACACACCCGGACGGAAAGCATCACCAACCGGGTCATCGTCTGTTCGGGTCGTATCCGTCATCGCATCATCTTCTAGCTCCTTCGTCCGCCGTGAAATGTCTTGCGGAACATATGGACTAATTTGATCGGTGACTTGAATATTGGACTCGTGAATATCCGCAGATGAAATTGCGGAGACGCCATAGTCGAAAGAGAACGTATTACCATCTATATAGATAGGGCAAGACTATTGACGATATATCATAGCGTAAGTTCGGATACCGATCGCCCACACTAACCGAATTCTCACCTCGAGTTCAGCGAGCGATTTGGCGTCCTTTAGTAAGTCCCATATCCTCATTAGTTGTTCCTCATTTGGGTGAACTTTTTCTCGGCCGTGAAGTGACATTCCATTCCGCTGACCCTCTGTTTCGTTCCCAGGAACTGCCTCCGTCAATGTCCCTCCGTCCACTAGAAGATCTTTCAATGGAAGGAAGCCTTTCAAATCAACATCTTCGTCCAAAGGGGTAGTAAGGGGCGGCAACCTCGCCAACGGAAATATACGACTCAGTGCGCCGTAGAATTGGGCAAATTTAACCCAAAATAGCGACAGTCCTTGAATGAAAACTCCTCGGATGCCGTCCGCGGTAACACTTGTCTGTGGTGACCGCCCAGCGTGCAAAACATACTTGATATTTGCGACAAGCCACTTGCTTGCGATGCGCAGAGCAGGCAAGGTTCGGCGGAATGGTGCCGTGATGCGCTGTGCGAGATCGTTCTCTGCGGCATCCTCAGGGGGCACGGCAAGCTCAGCAGCGCCTATCTCGAGAAGAACGCGGTGGACCGCAAGGACATGTGTCAATATCTGTGACTCAATGACGGACGGATCTGGAAGTCCGCTTGATCTCCTATTCGGAGGCGGTGAAGTGTCACGGATCATGCGATGTTTCCAGAGGGCTCCCTGTGAGAGTACGACCACTTTGGATACGGTTTCGATCGGAAGAACACGTTCCGACACCAGGCCCCGAAAGTCCTTCGCAACATCATCCGCGTGTGCGACCGCGTCCATACTAAGCCTGTCAACATAACATGTTGGCGGAGGAAAGCGTGATAACTATGATTGATGTACTCACTTATCTGAACCTAATCGCCATAAAGCATGTAAGAGGACAATGTTTTCCTTGAGATACTCCACCCTCAGCCGAGGTGGAACTTCACTGGATTCCGGAACTGATGTCTGAGGGGCGTCCTTTGTCTTTTTGACCTGCTGATCAAGCGCTTTGATGAGAATTTTCTTTACATTTTCTGATGCGGTGTCGTATGGCTGGCGGACGCAGAGCGCTCTGTAATAATGGAATAGGGAGCTAAACGTGTCGCCCTGGTAAAATGCGAGGGTAGCGAGCTGATGGGATGAATTGCCCTCGTATGGGACCAGAAGACGAGCTTGTTCGTAACATTGGATGGCCTTGTCATAATTTCGTGCTCGCGGGATTGCATCAACGCCGGGTATGCCGCCTCTGTTGCCTCGGCCGACGCGCTTCGCGGGGACCTTACCGTCCTCGTGACCGGCCTTGGGACGACCGCCCGCCTCGTTGTAAAGTTCCCGGTATCTGGCGATATCCCCGAGACAGATGATAGCCTTGCTCAAGATCGCGAGTCTGTTCTCATGTTCGGCAGGGTCTGGCACAGGTGTGCTGTCCTCGGGTGGGAAGAAAGAGTGGTTGTGTACGTGATTTTGGGCCGAAACGCCGTTCTTGTCGCCTGCGTCAGGAAGGTTCGCAAGGTGGGCATCACCCGAAGACGTCAAAATGTTCAGGGCGACCAAGACGGTGCGCGCTTCGTGTAAAGCGAACGATCGTTGGTATCGGACGATGAACTGGGTCCAAAACTTTTCCTCGTCCGCGAGAAACTGTCGGAAGCGCTGCATGAGCTTGCGATATTCGACGGGGCCGTGACCGCCCTGGCGTGGCTGATGGCGAGGCGCCGACTGGAGTGTGCGTTCGAGCGTCGCGAGGGTTTGCTTGTAGTGGGAGATGAACTGGTAGGACGTCTGCATCCAAAGGTGTGTCTCGGCATCCTTGGACTCTGGTGCATAGGGTTCCACGAGGAGCAGTCGTAGATGTTGTCGCCTCAGACTGTTTGGTGCGCGTAAGCAGGGCCGGTGTTCCAAGAGAGCGCAAGACATACTTTTTGCGACTAAACTCGACCTCCTTGTCCCATGGATTGTGCGTCTTGAGTAACTCCTTCAAACCCTGATGTAAACCCTTGGCCTCTCTGGAAAAAAAAGTTTGAGCACGGCTGCGGACGTGAACGGAACGACAACCATTCGAAGCACCTCGCAAGATGTGACGCAGATTCGGACATTGTTTTTGCGAAATGAAAGGGAAGAATTATAAACCCATCTTCCGGTGAACTGATATGTATCGATGTTCAGGTGGCAGGGACAAGCGCAGCCGTGGATAGCAGCCGTGGGAAACGATAATGATGAACTAGGTTTGACGCCGCCGACGCTGGTCAGACTGGACACTTTGCAAGGACACTTGTGAGCGCGCGCTGGGACCGTTTCCCAAGTTCAACGTCGACGGCGACCCACGCGCGACATGGGTCTTTTTGTTGCATCGCCGCCCCACTGCCATCGTTGTTGATGGTCCGCTCGTCGCTAGGCTCTTCTCGGCCATCATCATAAGCGGGTCGCCGTCTCGTCACGGCCTGGCCCACTGTTCGCTTGGATGCTTGCTGGAGTGGCCTAGCCGTACATCGCGGACATGCTCATTTACCGCTAGTCCAAGGGGCAAACAGAAATCCACCAACAAAAAAGAAAAGTCATCGTCTCGTGACTCTCAACTCGGTCCGGGTTTCACTGAAAAAAGTCATATGCGTTGTCACCATAATTTTTCTTTTTCAAGTAAGTTAACGCTGAGTGCTAAATGCAGGTCGTGTCATACAAATATTATCTTGCAGAGCCGATCCAAGTCCAACAAGCGGTGGCGTCCCCTCGACTTGCTCACAAAGTAACACTACTAAGTAACTTACGCCCACTTGTACATTGATGCCGCGGGACTATCGACCGATTCTTGATAACGGGGTAGGAACGATCTCGATCGATTTGCAGGTCGCGCGCCCTCCCCAGCGGCTCAGACAGGCGAGGTCGTCAAATTCGTTTCGAAACGCAATGTGTTGGCATGGACTGGACCGCGGCACTACCGACATAGGAGAGGTAATAAATCATTGCCGCCCTGCGGCTCTCACTGTCTATTAATATTGGCGTTCACGCCGTTACACGTCCCAGGAGAGCGCAACCCCCCTCGCCTTCCGCGAAGTCCGAGCGATGTCGGCAGACTTGTCTCACGGACCAAGATATCGACATATCTATTTACGCTCCAATAGCTCAATCAGTGGTTACACCTTCCCGAGCATACATAAATTGATCCGCTGCTAAATCTGGAAAGTATATTTAATGAACCCTAGAGCGAGTTGCGGCACCAATTTAGGGAGAAAAGGGATCGACGGAACATATGGGCAGCAAACATGCGGCTCTAATTGAGCGGAGGTGGTTTGGTAAGGATGTTCTGTTGAGTGTCGTGCTTGCTTACCTCTAAATGCATGTTGTGTGTGGAAATCAAATAATTTGCACTTTTCAGGATAGATGACCTGCCATCTTTGGCTAGGAAGCTGTTATGCATGTACAGCGGTTTATCCACTCGAACTGGCCAACCGCATGGCTCTAAAGTGCTTCGATCTCTATCAGTCACCCCTCTCGAAAGTAGAAAAGGCTCCCAAACTCGCTTGCTAAACCCAGTTGCAAAATCGTCCTCCCCACTCGTACCCCTCCGTCACCTCTACCCCATCATACTCATACACATTATACCCTGCGTCGTCCACCTATACCACACGCCGCCACACTACTATCACGATGCCTCCCTTCTACGAACTCTCCGTCGCCTGTTTTGGCAACGCATCCTCTTCGAAATCAAGATGGGCCATCGCCGTCGTTTTCTCGCCATCCTCCGGCAACTCGCTCGTATACCAGATCGTGGGGTCGCCCGCAGACTACAGCCTTGATGCGCCCCAGTCGGTGACACTCAAAGTAGGGGAGAACGGATATATGGGCAAAACACCTGTTGGGTCGGTGGACTCAGAGAGACTCCACCAACTGCACATGACGCTCGCCAAGATCCCGGTCGTCCACGGGAATCCTGCATGGAACTCCCACAACTGGGCCATAGAGGGAGTGTTGGCGCTGCGCAAGCTAGAGGGCTATCATATTGATAAGCATGTGACGCTGCCGTGGGTGTCGGAACGGCTCGGTGAGAAGTAGGGGGTGTTGTTTAGCGAGGGGCCACTTGGACTTGATTGATACCACGGTTGATAGACGAGGCATGCATTCTGGGACATTGGGGATCATGTAGTGTGATCGTGGATTTGTATTTCTCTGGGGCTGTCTGCGAATCATCTGTACGTTGCTTAGAATAGCCAATGCACGACTGTCTGCGACGGCATCTACCGATTGTCAATGCTGCCTAACCTAGCAATTGTCCAGGAACAGGCCAACAAGCTTTTCATCGCTTTCCCTTGCTGAGTCTCATCAGCCAACGTCATCCGAACCCCGATGACTCACCGAGGTCAAGTATCGACAGCCTCGTTGGCAGATCTAGACTTGTTAGACTAGACGAGACCTCCCCTAGGCCTTCTGATGCTTCGACGTTCACACAGGCCACCCACGGTTGTCGAAACCGGCTCCTGTCCAAGACCAATCCAATCCCTCGGTACGTAAATCATACTGGTCATGTCTTTGCTCGCGAAGGTGTCTGGAAAGGATAAATCTGAACGATCTCACTTGCAATCTCATATAAATGGGTCCGGTCTGGTCCACACGACCTACAACCATCCACTCGCATCCACCAGCCTACCAACGTTTCATCTCGGGTTTCGGATATGAGCGAGCAACATCGCACCCACGGAGTGCCCGAATCAGCAGGGTTAGCGATGCTGTCGTAATTCCGTGCATGAGGGGTTCCTAGCAAAAGGGGCGATCTACCCTGTATATCACGATTGGCTTGCGACTTCCCAGGGTTTCCTCCTCGCCGGTGCGGTTGATTCACTGGGAACGCCGTCCTTTGGGGGATTTGAAAAAAAAGGTTAGAATGGGCGCGTCGTGGCGCGATTGTCAGGATCGACTTACGTTTAGGGTGTTTGGAATAATTTTGTTGTGAGGGATGCCATCCGTCTTTCCCTGCTCGATCAGACGTTTCAACTCGGCGAAAGTTAACTCTCCGTGAGCTGCTTCTGAAGATGTCTGACTACATTCATTTCCGCTCTCAGCATGGAAGCGATGCGAGCCCACGGTGTAACGAGCCTGAACGTCTTCGACGCTGATATTGTGACCCGTAACGCTAACCCCCGATTAAATGAGCTGACTGCCTCTCGGGTGAAATGGGGTTATCGCAATCGCACACTCACCGATTGAAGTAAAAGACTTTGGTCTTGAGAATCAATTCCGACCGCTCATCTTCGGACATCTGGCTCACGGTCTCACGCGCGAGAATTCCAGAAAGACCTTGCTAGAACGCAATCATGAGTCATTAAGAGAGACATGCGGTGCAATAAACGGGCGTACCCGAAACCCATCGTCCGAGGAGAAAGGATAGTTGTAAAATTGGCCAAGAACACGTTGCTGTCGCTCCTCCTCCGGGTCGGTGGTCGGTGAGATGTCGTGACCCTGTAGTGCGGACATGGTAAAAGGGTCGCTGGTGTTCAAGAATAGCACGTAAATAGCCGTGCGGTGTATATTTGATCGAATCCAAGAATATGAAAGCAAGTTGGAAAGGTGTGGGACCCGAGCGAAGAGCGTGCCAGTGGGTTCATTATGTAATATAATATCCCATTTCCAGCTCAGTTCCCCCTGCACTGTCGAATCCGCACCGTCACTGTCCTGAGTGACTGCCAGGACTTGAAAGCGTCCAACTCATCTCCTTGATTTACAGCAGATTTCATGTCAGGCAGCGTTAGCAGGATCGTGTCCGAGCGGAACCACCGCACCCTCTTGGAACTCGTGTGTAAACCAGGAAACGGTGTGTAACCCTCGCCCTTACCTGTGGCACTCGGAGTGGCCCAAACTGTCGGAGATGGCGCAAGCCTAACACCGCACTTTCCTCCCTCACGTAGACGTCTGTGCAGATTGCAAGGCACGTGCCCCAAGATGGGCTTCATACAACCTAGGCATTTTTATTTGGTGGGCAGTTATCTTTTTGGTGCCCACACACGCTGACGGCGTATAGTGTCAATTGTGCCAGCATTCACCGTAAAATTGGGACGCACGTCACGAAAGTGTACGTCGACTATGTTCGTGCCTGTCGGTTGACATTTGACACCCGCGTAGGAAAAGCATAACGCTGGACGAATGGACCAAAGACCAAGTCGAAGTCAGACATTGCTCTTATTGATCGGGGACGGCTCATCTTAACTCGTTTCACGAAAGGTTATGAAGGAGTATGGGAACACCAAATCAAACGCCCTGTATAATCCCAACGAAGCGCGTCACCCACCACCGGCAAACATGGTCGACTCGGAACGTGACTCGGAGCTGGAGAGATTCATACGTTGTAGGGACCCAAAAAAACTTGTCTGCCCTGAGATCTGTTGGTGACATTTCTTCTCTCTAGCGAAATATGAATACAAACGATTCATGGACCGAAAGCCCGGTGGCTTCGCTCACTCGGCACAAATGGTGCGAAAAACGTCGCCGGCACCTCTGCCCCCGCCTAAAACGCCGCAAAATTTGCCCCTAAGGCTACACACCTCGACTACAATGCCGTCCCTGTCTCCAAATATGCTGCCCCCGCCGCGATCCGCATCACAACCCCTCCCGCCGTTGAATGCCGATAAACTCAACGAAGCACCCCCGCTAAGACAGCAGCCTGCGGTGGCACGGAAACCTGTAGGGGAGGTATGGCAGGACCTTATCTCACTAGGGGGACCTTCCCAGTCTTCTTCACTCCCACTCCAGTATAGCCCGATGACCCCCATGGCGTCTTTCCCATCCCAGCCGCAAGTCACCGTTCAACAATCGCCAGCCATGCCCACCAATGCCTCCAACCCGTTTATGAATCTATCCATGAGCCAGGTCAACCCGACCACGCCGCTCGTCACCAGCCCACTATCGGTATCCATACCGGGCACACCAGGACCCTTCGTATCCTCTGCGCCCCTGTCTAGCCCTGCGCTGCACCTTGGCGCGGCGAACCCGTTCAACCAGGCACCGTTGTTATTATCGAATGCGGGTAATGCCGCCGCCTTCTCGACGAGCTCGAACCCATTTTCGTCATCGCACATGCCAATGTCGATGACCATGTCCACGCCGACGACTCCAGTCATGGCGCTCCCGACGGGCACCCTGTTACACAGGCCGTCCCTCCCATTCATCTCGTCGCAAACGCCTATGCAGACCTCGATTGGAGCGTTCTCTTACCCAACTGCTTCATTCGCCCCCGCCCACAATGCCACCACGACTGGCATGGGGCAGAATTTGCTGGCACCAAGTGGCATCCCGGGCCAGATGCCGCTCGCCGCAGGCGGGGTCACAAATCCGTTCTCATCGATGCAGATGGGACAGGCGGGGTTCTCAGGGGCAGCGGGGGCGAGCCCTCAAACAGCGTTCTTGAACCAACCGCCGTTGTACCCGCAACAACAGTCACACGGATATGGAGGATGGGCTGGGCAGGGTGCGCCAGGGATGCACGGAGGCGTTTGACGTCTACGAGGGCTATGTAAAAATATTGTGCCCGAGGATTTAGGTTTTTATATAGAGGCGTGCGTCCCGGCCACGGACGATATCATACATATGGGGACTTTTTTTTGGATACTCGTAGACATGTTCCATGCGCCCGTCTGATGGATGTTGCAGTTTTGATTTGACAGCGTGGTATGTTTAGTTGATTTTACAAACTACTGGTGCTTAGAGACGGTGATTCGTATTGAGGTCCGTCCGTAGCTTTCGGAAGAGGTGCGGACGACCAAGGCCCCGCGGGCTATGGTTCGGCCGGCGCACGACGCTCGTACACTAAGAGTCAGACCGCTACGCTCACCATGTGTCCATGTTATCGTCCACGTTATTTTTTCTTTCGTGAACCAAATCAGGGACCTCCCTATGACGTTCAAGAAAGAGGTCGACAGACTCGGAGCCATCGGTGGGTTCCATCCCCATGTAGGTCACAGCGGTCCCCATTCTGTCAACTACTATTGCCACCCTCACTGATCCGCCGCCAAGTTCATTCATGATTTCGCTTATAATGATAATGACGTGTTTACCTCCCCAGCAGCCTCCCCCTCCTTCACCCACCCTCCGTCCTTCACCCCACGGGGATCACAGGCAGAGGCGTGTGGCGCAACACCGTTTACTCTATAGTTGAACACGTTTCCCAACGTATGACGCACAGATGCTGACTGAACTCACCCTCATCACAAATCTCTAGCTGGAACACTGATGCTAGCCTAGCCAAACTGATGACTAGCGTAGCATGCAATGAACTTCATCGATACCGCATTAGAAGACGTTTAAGCTCCTACTCAATTGCACCCTTTGCCCACTATCTGCCGTCGCCGCCACTGATGAATAATTCAAGCGGAGATCAAACATCTACATTTAATGAAATCTATCCCCGCTAGTCGCCCGACTGTTGAGACCGGATAATTAAATGACACATACGTGAATATGAATGACATGATTCCGTGCGTTCCACCCCATTGGCGCATTTCGGTATTTCGTGCGGTGCGATGTGATGCCTCCGGACTTTTTGTTAGTTTGAGTTCAGAATCCAAATCAAAGGGCAGTACCCACCCGAGCCCCTATTGACACACTGTACCTGTAAGCTGTGACATACGTGGCGTGCCATGCTTACAGCCCCAATCAGAATTCTTCGGAAGATACCCACAGGTTCCAGTGATCGCTATTTTATTACTTGTTTGTTGCGGGCGGGCCCGGGCCTTTGGAATATAGTATTACTTTATGAGTCAAGTCTTTGCTCTTGCTTTCTCCCGGAATGATGCCGACGGGATCATAAAACGGACTCGGTGCGCCCCAACTTATGGATCGAATGTGCTGAGTCTCCTTGATCTATCTTAAGGGACGGGTGAGAACGCACACTTCCTTCTGGTCTTGCATACGTACACCAAGCACCAAGTGAAGCCTTGCCCCAACGGCCAATTGCAACTTAGGTTGGGGATGTATTTGGTAAGTTTTTTTCCGAGGGACAAGGTTCATACTATAGGCGACCGACGGGACATATCCCCCTCCTTAACTCCCCTCTCTTTCGTTTCAAGAAAAGACGGAAATACGTTTTTGCGACGCCACAAAAAAGGTAGGGGGTTGCGTCATGCTCACACCATTTGACCGACCGTATCACAATATGTCTGATATCGGATGGAAACGTGATCTGCTACTTTACCCGATTTGAAGTAATCAGTGGAGTAAATGTATGCATATACGGTATCGATGCGTCTGATATCGATCTCCGTATTTGTGGTAGTGACAACACATACATACGTTCGCAGATCAGTGGCGTTACTGGTAATCGCGGTTATCAACGGTTTGAAAATTGTGCAGTTAATCCTGCGAGCGAGGGCTACATCGCCAGGAGGGACGAATTCTGGCCACGGAGATACGGAATGGTTTTTCCTCGTTGACGTCGGAGGCCCATACTATCTATCAGAACCATATCGATTCGGCATAGTTCTGCCTGGCCCTCAATGAGGTAATTAATACTACATATGTAATTTCTATTGCACGACTTTCTAACTATATACACAGCAAAAAATAAAGCCTCCATGGTTCTAGAGCTAGAGCCAGCAGTGGATGCAGTAGGAATAAAAGGGTCCTAAATAATGCGTACGAGTAATGCGTCCGTAGGAGAACCTTGGTTCTCATCATGTGCTCTGGGAGGAAATAGCACCATGTAATTGACTAACTATCTATTAACATACGTTGTAACAAGCGCAGACTTGTGTATCATTACCTCATACTCGCCTAGTTCATTATTTTACTGTTCATCTTCGCTCTCCTTTGCGCCTTCTAACGTCGAAGTTGACACCATCAATGCATCAAGCCAAGCTCAAAACATTATTATTCTACAATATACTTTACACGTCACCCTTATAGCATCAACTGAGCTCCGTCCTCTTAGCGCATACATCGTTTTCCAAGAACAAAAAAAAAGATAGCTCTCCAACCAACGAGCAACAAATCAAAGCAAGTACGAGAGTAGCTCTTCTGCATCGTCGTCTAGTCTTCTTCATCGTCATCCCGGCCACCTCTTCTGAATAGCGCCAACAAATCGTCTAGACCGAGTTTCATATTCTTGATCTTGTCGCCGCTCAGAGCCGCCTTGGCGAGTTCACGCTTGGCATCTTGAAGCTGTGAAAGAGGGTGAAGAAAGTAAGTCGCATGTTGTGGGTCAGATCCAAGTGGTAGGGGAAAGGGAGAAGATAACGAGATGGGTGGTGGGGGTGCATGAATCCGACCAAGCCCTCACCTGCAAAATTCGGGCTTCAACCGTATCGGGTATCATGAGTTTGAAGATATTAACGTCCCGCGTTTGTCCGTATCGATGTGCACGATCATACGCTTGGTCCTGTTGTTCCGTCATTATTGTTACACCCGATCGTTATTCACCGTAGATGGGAACAAAGAGTTCCGCAGGGAGCACCCATGCATGAGAACCAAAGAGAAGAAAGCGAAA
Source organism: Fistulinella prunicolor (assembly GCA_038089875.1). NCBI lineage: Eukaryota > Fungi > Basidiomycota > Agaricomycetes > Boletales > Boletaceae > Fistulinella > Fistulinella prunicolor. The sequence continues at coordinate 30,028 of JBBPLP010000083.1, read as the reverse complement.
AAAGCGGAAGAACAGTTGAGAACCGACGTGTAATGAACGTAAGAGCAGAAATACCCGATCAGAGCGTACAATAAAAGTTCATCGAACGAGGACTCACCTCTAGGGCAGGGTTCCACCACATATCGACCAGAATCACATTGTTGCATGCGGTTAGGTTGAGGCCTAAAGTTATGCATCATACCATATCCGGTTCCCACAACCCACCATAACCGAGCAAGAGGGTCCAACGCATAACGCGAACAATGTATGCAATAGTGGAGCAAGTGGCGGTGAGAAATTTGGTTGGAAAGTCAATCAGTGATCGGTACCAATGGCATCATAATAGATGACGATAAAGTAGAAACCGAAGATAAGAAAGCTGGGAGCGCAAGATCCCAGCCAGATGTAATCAACTCGAACAACAATGCCGGTTGAAATTTGAAGACAAACGCAAACAAACTTTCAAGGAACTTACCAGTACTGCCCGCTTTGAATGAAATCAGTATGCAACGCGTGGTCTTGCTGTTTCGAATCTTCTCCAGACTAGCTTCACGCTTGTCCTTGGGCATCGAACCATCATCTAACGGCGCAAAGTTGTCAGTGTTTGTCAACACACGAGGACAATGTGGCGAGATGTTGATCAGAACACATACATCGAACGTGCTTGATACCGTGTGCATCCAGGAACGGTTCGATCAAATCCAACATGGTCGTGAACTGTGAGAAAATGATTGTCTTTTCCACACCCTCAGAGCGCTCGTCGATTGTCTTCAAGATATCCAAGATTTTTTTGATCTTGGCAGACTCGGGGGGAAGGTTCGATGAAGCTTGAGTGGTCTTGACAAGAGGCTGACATTTTTTACAGTGCGTTGCCTTGTCTCCCGCTGGCAGGCTGTGTAGACAGAATGAGGAAGTTATTAAGTTGGAGAGGATCAACGGACGCATTCTGGCAGAGCTGGCACTTCTTCCCACCCGACATGCCTAGCTGTCCGAACATAGCCGCGAGATCTTCTGTATCATCTTCGTCGTCTTTAGCGGCCTTGGATTCGGCCGCATCTTTGTCGATGTGATAATCCTTCGAAACAAGCGAGGGATGGTTGCAGGCTAGTGTTCAACCCAGATCAATCAATCTTGTCCATTATCTCGATGGCACTAAACGCTCACCTTGGCGGAGCCTCAGCAACAAAACCAATACATGCGTATAATTGACATGCTCGGATTGAACAAGCTCGTTGACTGCCGATGTCATTCTGGTCTCAAGCAACCGATAGAACTCTTTTTCAGTAGCATTAAAAGAACACTCGACCAACTCCAAGTTGCGTTCAGGTAGCTGAAGGATCGGCTTTCCGTTCAGGATTTGAGTCTTGGTGCGCCGAAGCATGACTGCTTTCAGGACAACCTAGATGATAGCGCCGGTTAATGAAAGGATGACGGCCACGAAGGGTAAAACCTCAACTTACATGCAAACGTTTCATTGCGCGCACAGGTCGTCCGCTTTTCACAGGTTTCGCGATCTGCTCATTGAAGGTGACCCAGTCGTTAAGAGGTCGCAGCCTTAGGAACTTGATCAAAGAATAAAGCTCCTCAACATTGTTTTGCCTGACAACCGAGACTAAATGAAATGTAGATCAAGTAAGTAGGGGCACTTACATTGGGGTGCCAGTGAGACACCATCTGAATTTGCCTTCCAATGCACAACATGCGAGCGCACTCTTCGTGTTTCGGTTCTTGATGTTATGCGCTTCATCTATTTGAAAACGGTTGAATGATCATCACATCGGACGAGTCAAACCATACACATACCGAGTACGATGCGGAACCAGTTCACTTGGAACAACGCAATCTTCCCGGATCTCTTTTTATCGGCAAATTTTTTTGTGAATCCTTCCGAGGAGCCCGAATCCGACTCTGAGGCAGCCACCTTAGCCTTTGATTTGGACTTCTTGGATTTACTCTCGTCCTTGGCCTCGGGGGCAAATGCCGAATATTCGGATGCAACAGTCGAGTAGGATGTTACAACAACGTGTGCTTGTTTCAGTTTCGAGGGGTCCGTTGTACGACTTTGGCCGTGGTGCTCTATGACGCGAAGCCCAACTGCCATACGTGAAATCTCGGAAGCCCATTGCGAGACAAGAGAGACCGGGCAGATAACGCTGGAAAGGAAGAGTATGTATACCTTTTCACGTGTGAAATGTGTGATAGTAGACTTACAGCGTACTAGCAGCCCATCCATCTTCCTTGTCTGATTTCCTGGCGCGGCCTTCGACGATACGGGTAAGGGTTTGGATAGTTTTTCCGAGGCTATCTCTCGTCAGAGGCAATCCATGTGCTGATCACATTTACTCACCCCATATCATCAGCCAATATCCCTCCATTCTTCTTCCCAGTCTCCCGTTCGCGCATCCAATTTCGCCCGATGACCTGATGAGGTAACAGCACGATGCCCTCTACGAATCCAGGTACGATCGCTTCGCTCATATCGATTTCTGTCTCTTCGTTGCTATTCACGCTATCTTCCACGAGCGCACGCAGAGCCTTCTCTGCTTCGGTAGCAGACATGAAAGGATCGTGGAGGTCGCGCTCGTTGGGCGCATCGAAAGTCTCCCATGTTGGAACGCCTGTGTTACTAGGAACTCGTGCTTTCGTGGGTAGCTCAATGGGAGCTGGCACAGCTGTGCGCTGCAGCGGCGGTGCGGGCATGGCGCGGTCGAGAGTGGCTAGTATTTTGCTCTTGGCAGCTGCCCCGTCGTCAGCAAGGGACTGAGAAGATCTCTGTGTTGGGCTGATTATGTCAGGACATGGGCAACGAAACACGCGGCGGGAAACTTACGCATCGCCCTCTTCGTCAGAAGAGATTATAATTAAGCGGCCTTTGGCGTTGTTCGTGGCTGATGGGAAAGATTTGGGCTCAGAGCTCCCAGAGCTCGAGGAAGATATAGACTAGGCGGGTTAATTTGCGTGCATCATATACAAAAATTGGTTTACGCACGACAACGCTGGGGCTTGAACGAGGTGGTTTCTGGCCTGGTTTGCAGAATTCCGGATAGATGTTTGGGTTCTGAAGGAGTTGTTTGCGCCTTGTAAATGGTGAGCGATATATACGCGTCCAAGTTAGCTCTACGCATACCTGGCTTCCATGGTTAGGACTGGAGTTGTGATTGTGGTGAAAGAAAGAAAAGCGGGGTTGGTTTGACATTACGCGACGCGTCTCATCAAGCTTTAAGCACGTGACACGTGACCCCAAGGCAGTCCCCGAACTCATTCTGGCCGGCGCACTGATGTCACAGAAGCTATTGTACTATCTTCTTGTTGAAAGACCTAGGTAACCGTATCTATAGGTTACCGTTCAAAAACAAAAAAAGCTCGAGATTCCACAGATAAGATTGACGAAACTTGGCGCAACCCTGTCTCATAATTCGATCTAACCATTCTAATTCAATGGTGAGGCGCTACAATTGTTGGATTCCGCCATCGTTCTCACAACGGCTTTGCGGGAGCAGGCATCGCCCCGGCATTTTCTTGTGATAAGATCGACTTTCATTAACCAATATCGATGGTCTGAACGATCAACACACACAAGCCTTTGCATAGGAAAATACCAAGACTATATTGAAACGCCAGTCGCAGTCTAGAACCAACTTCCAACATGCTTCTGCGGCTGATCGTAACGTAGATCAGAACGAGGGCGACATGGGCCGCACCGCCGCCTTTGAGTTTGTTGCGCGTCCGATCTCCCCCCATCTCTTATGGTATACGTCGGGCTCTTTCTCCCAAAATGTAGAGTACAAACGGAAGACTTGGGAAGAACAATTGGCACTTTCCCTGGTGACGTGATTTGATAAAGGGCTCATTGCATAGCACAGACGCACACTGGCCGCCTGAGTGAGGTACACCATAGCCACATGAAAGACGGTCACAAAAACGGTATCGAGGATACTGCAATCTATCTCAGTCCATCAAATGTGGCATTCCACATTCGAAATCTGTAATACAATGAGCTGATGGGTGCTCCTCGACTCAAGCTTGACGAAAAACAATTGAGGTCAGTGGCAGCGGCTATCTCAGGTGGGTTATCGGTGGAAGCTTCGGATCCAGAAATTTTCGCAGGTTCGAACGGCAGGACCGAACATACGCTAGGCTCCATGCTGGAGCGCTGACGGATGGGCCTGGGCGACCCAAGGATTTTAAGTCAGCCTTATCGCAGTACGTCATGCCTAGGCACTATGATGATTCCGGTCGTCGACACTGGTGTGCTCTGTTACAGGTTCAGAGCTCAACAATGTATCCACTTTGACGCTCTGGACGAGGCCATGGCTCAGCAGCCTGCTAGTTACATGTGACGCAATTCAAAGAGATGCCTTTCGGCGAGCCCGGGTACATATTCAGCATCCCAGTATAAAGGTCTGCAGCGAACTAAATTCGTTCTGCCGCAATACGAGAAGAGATAGCAGCCACACGAAGTAAGTACAAATGTACTGTCATTATCATCGGGGGTTAATGCAGAGGTGTTTCCAGTGCGTTGGTTAATGTTCAATTTGGTGTTCAAACCTGGGCCTCCATATCACGTGCTAGCCGGATCGCATTTTACGTCGCTCCGAGGTGCCTCCCATAGAGATTCGAACCCCTACCCGTATGATATTGACTATGTGTGGGTCCAAACCAAACGGCGCTGTTAACTCATGCATCTGACCAGGTTGTAGTACTTGGGATGATGGTCTCCCTCCCATCCACTTTCCATATCCGTCTCTCATCTAATAGTCATATACGTAAGTTTCGCTGCACACTGGCAGGTCGTGGAAGAAGTCGATGCTATGTACCATGGCAGCTCGGAAAGCTCTGAGTCCGTCCTACCAGATTGCGGGCAAGTTGTTAAACCAACGACTGTGTATCATAGGTATCATGATATGACATTACACTACAGTCGAGGAGGCAGAAAGACTTACGTGGGCCGCTCTCGGGCAACCTGGTGATTCCAGAGACGGCGTTATGTGATGCAAACTCGGTCGTGGCTGGTATCATGGCCGGTGCCTGTGATCAACCGGCACGTGACTACCTAGAAAGCCTCTGCGTTCAAGAACAAACCATTGAATAGGTCGAACTCATGCCTTATCCCGGATTTGGCTGGCTGCAGAAGCAGAGAAGTCTAGGTGATTAAATATGAATTGGTAAAGAAGCACGGTACTAATGACCGTCCGAGGGGAGGAGTCGCAGCCGATTCGCCCTAAACTGGTCCTGTCCCTCAAACGTTCTCGACCAGAGCCAAATCTTTGGAAGAGAATTTGTAATCTCTGACGACCAGCACAGACGACCATGATTGTATGCTTAAATTTCTGATGTAACCCGAACAAGGTGGGTGAACGAAGTAGCAGTTAGCAAGAGCCATTTCCGATCTTTCCTTGCCTTTGTTCTGGACAATATCTCGCCAGGCCTCGTCGGCGCATTTGCTGACTGCTCTGTAAGGGGTGCTCCAAAACTCAATGCACATTCAAACCTTAAGATTGTGATTGAGACACCCTCCCGAGGTATGAGCATGGTTCGGGTTTCAGGTCAGCACATTATCCTGGACCCACGTACTCTGGCATTGATATGACCGAACGATTGGATTGTCGGTGAATAGCACAAGCGATATCGGGTCAATACGGAGACAGGTGTTCAACATTTGATACGAGTTTCGCCATCTAAACATGTCTTCCTGCGTGGCTCTTGGTGTGCAATGCGCTTGTATCAAATATATGTTACTCTCAGCTACGCAGGATCCCACTGAAAGGGCGAGCTCACCTTTCCCCGAGGCTTATTTTTATTCAAAATAATATAGTGACCCTGCGGGTGCAACCTTGGCCGTCGATTGGCTCTCCCAGAGGTCAGTATGCGAGCATGCATGTTTGTTCTATGTCTTGCAACGTCGACCAAGTATTACCACATGATACTGCGCCGAGAGAAGGTCTAGCCTGATGCAAGGCTGATCGCTCTCATCAATTACCGGCATTGTCAGCCTGCCAGCTGTGCCGCAGCTATTCTGGGATGCATGTCAAAAATCCCCGAATTTCAGACCCTCAGGGCTGTTCTTGCGCGAGAGACAAGCGATAAGCACTTAAGCGAATCTACGTAGAGCACCTCTGATCAGAAGGACAGTCAGTGTTGTCCGACGACAAGGAAGAAGATCATGAAAGAACGACCAGTGCCGTGAGTGCGGGGACCGGGACGCCCCGCATCAAGGAGGCATGCGCGTGCATATCACAAAATGTGTCCATTCTCGGTTAAGATGTCATTTATTTGTCCGAATTTATCCATAAAAGGAATTTTTGTGTACAGAAAGTTGGAGAAAATGTTTTAATAGGGTGCTGACTGCTGAGGTAATCTGACGTTTTATAATACTGGCGTGACGGCCGTAAAAATGATTTTATCCCGCAACTTGTTGGTTGCCGTCGTCGACCTCCACGACGGAAAACGAACCCAACATGCCTTCGCCAATCGCTCTCAGCCCGTCCTCGCCAGCGCCGTCCATTTTCAAGAAGAAAAAGTCGCTGGGCCAGTTGCCGTCCATGGCAACAGCCGCCTCCTACCTCTCTGCGGTACACGAAGCAGACTCTCGTGCCCGTGGTCACGACATTTCCCCCACGTCCACGCCCGCATTGTCGACTTCATCATCTATAACCAGCTCCTCAGAGGATACCGTTCTTCACGAATCTGACGACGTCAACACGGGCCTTGCATATCCACGTACCCCTCCAACCTCCGAGCAGGTTTTCACCACCGTTCACTCGGAGTTTGGCCACTGCGCTAATGAGAGCTATCGCTGCGTTTCTAAACACAATCCCGACAAGCCTGTCGTCGAACACAAGATAGAGGAGCCACCGTACTACATTCTCATCACGACATACCTCAGCTACCTCATGCTCATTGTTTTTGGTCACCTCCGTGATTTCTTTGGAAAACGCTTTGCTAGGCAATACTTTACACATCTCATGCCTTACGACGTACGTGCAGTCCGTCCCAATGCATTCTCACCTTCTGACGCGATTTTTTAGGGTTACGCGCCTTTGAACTCGGATTTTGATTCATTCTACACCCGCCGGCTCAAGTGTCGCATGGATGATTGCTTTTCGCATCCCGTCACTGGCGTCGCTGGTCGTACTATTCTCGTCTATGATCGATACTCGGAGGATTGCAATTACACTCAAATATACCCCGGCACGAAAACGCGCGCTCTCAACATTTCTTCTTACAATTATCTTGGATTTGCGCAAGCACGTGGCGGTTGCGCTGATGCGGTGGAGGAATCAATTAAGCGGTATGGCATCTCGACGTGTGGCTCCCGTCTAGAAGGTGGTTCAAACGAGCTGCATCTTACGGCTGAGGCTCTCGTCGCGCGTTTTGTTGGCATGGAGGATTCGTTAATCAGTTCAATGGGGTTCGCAACCAACTCCACGTTCATTCCTGCCCTAGTGGGCAAGGGATCCCTGGTGATTTCCGACGAACTCAACCACGCATCTATCCGCTTTGGTGTCAGAACTAGCGGTGCTCAAGTCCGCATGTTCAAGCACAACGACGTGCAAAGCCTGGAATCACTACTTCGGGAAGTAATCAGTCAAGGTCAACCCAAGACCCACCGTCCATGGAAAAAGATCCTTATTATTGTCGAAGGCCTTTACAGCATGGAGGGGACTCTGGTTAACTTGCCTCAGATCGTCGAGCTCAAGAAAAAATACAAGGTAAATTCTTGTTCGATAGTGAGCTCATATTTGTCTGATAGAGTTATTTAGTTCTACCTGTTCGTTGACGAAGCCCACTCGATTGGTGCCCTTGGTCCTCATGGTCGTGGTGTCTGTGATTACTTCAATATCCCCCCTCGCTCAGTCGACGTTCTCATGGGAACCTTCACTAAATCATTTGGTGCTGCTGGAGGATACATTGCTGGACCAAAATATCTTATCGATGCTTTGCGCGTCCGTGGGTATTCCGGAATGTACGCGGAGGCGATGACGCCGCCAGTCCTCACCCAGATTATCTCGAGTATGGCCAGCATCATGGGCGTTGCTCCACCTTCTATATCTTCGAAAGCTGCCTTGACATTGTCGCCATCCAGTTCCGTCTCCACACTCAGATCTGCAGAAGACGATGTTCATCCGGGAATGGCACCTGGTTCCGCAGTCCCCTCATGGCTATCACTTCCCCCGGCTCTTGCCGACGGATCAGAGGCTCGTATGCGCATCCGTCGCTTGGCCTTCAATTCGCGGTACCTGCATGCTGGCCTCAAGAAGCTTGGGTTTATCACTTATGGCCACCCATTCTCCCCGATTGTTCCCCTTCTGATTTACAACCCTGGCAAGATGGCTACCTTCGCTCGGATGATGCGCGTTCGGCAAACGCCAATTGTTGTCGTCGTCGTCGCATACCCTGCCACCCCACTCGTTACCTCTCGAGTGAGGTTCTGCGTCAGTGCGTCACACACCAAGGACGACATTGATACGATCCTCGAGGCATGCGATGAACTAGGTGATATCCTTGACCTCAAGCATGGGCACAGTGAGAGATGGCCGCTGGAGCAGATTATGAAGCGAAGTGTAGAACTTGTCAATGACATCTAAACCCTGCTGGTTCCTCTTTCATCCTTGCTTGAGCCATGACCATCACACGCCGGAACAGTCGTTGCGTTTTCTAGATAACGTTTTTGGATACATACTTTACAATCTTCTACAACTGACTCCTCTTTTTTGAAGTATTTTCGCGGGAAATAATTTATGTATCTTACCAGATGCTTTACAAACCCATGAAGAAGGGCACTTCGCTCCGAGGGCGTTGTCTGGCAGTATATATTTGCAACTTGCCTCCGGTTATCAATCATTAATCAGCGCTCAGTCCCGGTCGAGTGATTATGTTACTTGCTAGCGATTCAATATGAACTAGCATCGCATTTGTCTTATGAACTGCGGACTCCAGGGATCGATACAAAAGCGTACTCTTTCGAGCGTATCTCTTTTGCTGCTCGGTGACCCTCTATGACAACCAGTGGTTCCATCCTCGTATGCTCAAAAAGTTACGTGTTCGATCCTCGTCCACGATTCCCGTTTCGGATCGTTGCGAAACAATATTGGATCGGAGAACTTTATGCGGACGTGAACGATCATGATAGCTTTTCAAAGACACGAGAAGACGTCCGCACGCTCGTCTTTGTGCATGGAGGCGCTGGCCACAAGGAGCACTGGGAACCGACGATCCAACGGCTTTTCGAGAACCAAGGTCAGCAGGCAGGATCTGGTATGGTTCGATTTCGTGACATGTGGTCGCTCGACATGCCCAATCACGGGGACTCCGCCATACTGAACGAAGAGGTCCTTCGGTGGGGCTATGATGCCGTTTGTAAGTTCTGCGTTCCTTCACGGCCGTGATCGTTGGTAACGCTGATTGTGTTGCGTCTTGCATGTATCATCATTGAAACTATCGTGTTGACGACCAAACATCACGTCTTTCGCTCCTATTTGATTATTTGAATTTCCTGTGTCGTATATGCAGTTTCATGGGAAGACCATGCTCGTGGTGTCCATACGTTCTTAGCGGGGCTGGGTACTGGCGTGGACGTCGATTTCTCGAAGCGTAGATTAGCCCTTGTAGGGCATTCTATGGGAGGCCCCGTAGCGTGAGTGGATGGTTCACTCTTGCGTGGAAAGCAGGAGGTTCACGCTCGATTGTCCAAGGATATTGGCGTCCACATACCATCCATTGCTCAAAATTTGCTCGTTACATCTGATCGAGCCCTCCTTGCTAGGAGAGAAGCTCGTTGGCCAGGAGTCAAACTTTCCTGAGCTCACGGCTAAACAGCAGGACATCTGGCCGAGCAGAGAGGAAGCTCTTCGAGCGTTACGAACCAAACCAAGATACCGTGAGTGGGACGAGCGCGTTCTGAAGATATACGTTGTAAGCACTATGCTCTACATTCCCGCCGTGTTCTACTGTCTGATGGCTGGTCGCATTTCGGACAGACACATGGCCTTCGGCCGTTACCAACTGCAGAATACCCGGACAAGAAGGAAGGCGTGACGCTCAAATGCACGAGAAAACAACAAACCGTACGTTCCCAGGATCTGTTTTGTTTCATGTCCAAGAGTCGCCACAGGCCGTCGTAAGGGACCACAGATCCATTGGTATTGCATACAGATACCTGCCCCACGCGCTGAAGGAAATTCCGACACACATCGTGTATGGCGAGATTCGGTACTCCGAGTAAGTACTACTTAGCTCAGTCGAGCCGGTATTTTGATGGTGGGCCTGATCACCATGACCTCCGAACAGAGTCATGTACGAGTTTCAGCAGGACTCACTTTATGCCGCTTCTGGGGGGATATCGAATTTCGCAAGCGTAACCACGATTCCTGGGGTGGGGCACACGGTGCGTGATGTCTTCCGCAAATCTAAGTTGCGTTCCCTCGCTGACTGGAAGGGGTACGATCCACCAGATGGTACAAACACACCCTGATGTCGTCGGAGATGTTATCTGGAGGCAATTAAGCCAATCTAATGTTAGTTCCCACTGCATCAGCGGCACCGTGGCGACCAAACTGTAGGATGTTCGTGCCTATTAAGGCGCGTCACTCGACTTCCTTTGACATACCAAAGGGTCTTACGCAGAACCAAAGATGGTGGTAGAGGTGTACAGCCGACCGAAGAGAGAAGCACACTTCTAACACCGGTCGAAGGTTTGCTAGCTACGGACGATTACATCTCATTTCCTTGCCTCCTGTCTCAATATTTTTCGTTTCATTTTTTTTTTCGTTTTTCATACCTTCCTGGTCTCGAGGCGTACTAGCCGAGTCCCGCATCACCCATCTAGGTACCATTCTCACTGATACCACTATGTAGTAACTGCCCGCAGTTGGCTCTTTTCTCACATCCTGTCACTCAGGAGAAGAATGCAATCCTCCTGAGGCATTCGTTTGTTCGCTGGTACGAATCCTCCAAGTCTACGAATCCGTCCTGTCCACTTTGAAACTTCCCACAGCGAGCCAGGATGAATTCGATTGAATACGAGCCTTTCTCTTGTCCTTCACTTGCAGGTTCGAATCGTAAAGTCGATGCTTAGCATTGGTAGGATTACTTTCTGCGGGCTCGCTGAGCTCCTCGCGGAGTATGTTGCCGATTGGTTGACATGATGCGGTAGGAGCCCCGATGACAGTGTTATGATGGAATACGTGATGCCATCAGGATGGGTTGTGCGTTACGTGCTCCCGCGTTCCTAGATTGTGGATGCACGGTCATCTTGTTTAGGAGGGTCTCGGACGATAGCCAGATGTCGACTCACTGGTGCATGACAAAAACTCCCATTGTGGTGGGTAATACAGAGAAGGTGCCTTTTTAGATCCATCTGGGCATGCATACTCTCACAGTTTTATCCTGGCCACGGCACAGCCAAGACTGTACTTTATTACCCACGGATGCGGCCGGCATCAAGGTTCTGTTGACTGCATGCATGGCCACGTAAGGCCGCACGTGAATCTCACCGGTCCTCGTCGCCCCGGTGAGATCTTTGTAGAGGAAGCTTTCGGCCAGTGAGTAAATCTCATTCATTCCTGACCCATGGCCATGCTGATGCTATACCTCGGTCTCGGTAAGACATGCCCGAACGATTAATCACGTGAGTAGTATTCTTATATTTGTGTATAGGCTAGGGAATGACCAATGTATGTCAACCCAGATACGTCCTCATCGTCTTTTCTAATGAGCCAGGACACCATCCGCTCGAATTTCGAAGTGTTCTCAAAGGGTTATGTATTCGATCCTCGCCCCAACTTGCCCTTTCGGATTAGCGTAAAACGCTACTGGACGGACTCCGACCTCGACAAGCACGCGAGCGTCCATCCAACCTCAAAGCTAGAAGAAGCAAAGACGCCAGGAGACGCACTGACGCTCATATTCGCGCACGGAACCGGGTTCCATAAGGAGCACTGGGAGCCTGTCATTCATCGCTTGTTTGAGCAAGAGCGAGGACCTGCAGGGCGTTCTCTTCGGATCCAGGACATGTGGTCACTTGACGCACCGAATCATGGTGATGCCGCAGTGATAAACGAAGAGGTGCTCGCCTTTGGATACCAAACATGTATGTATCCCGTGCATGTATTCTTCCACGCATTATTCTTGAAGCTGATGAACTATCATTTATCTCGCCACAATTCTAGTTTCATGGGAGGATTATGGACGAAGTATACATGCCTTCCTAGCCGGTCTGGGAAGTGGTGTAGATGTCGATTTCTCGAGGCGTAATTTAGTGGCAATCGGTCACTCCATGGGAGGTGTTGCAGTGTGAGTTCTGTGACCTTGTACTTTGCTCATCTTTTGACCGTTTTTCAAGAATGTTGTCTACGACCTTTTTCCCGTGGATCGACTTCTCCTCGATGCACCTTGTCGAGCCAGTCCTTCTGGGGAATTATGAGCATAATTTTAATTCGTCCATCACTGAAGGGGCAGAAAATAGGAGGGATTTCTGGGAAAGCACAGAGCATGCATACGAAGTAATGAAGAACAGACCCACTTGGCGGAGATGGGACGACCGCACCTTGCGGATATATGTAGTGAGCCCAACTTCAAAGTCCTTGAAGAAAAGAAGAATGAACCAGAGTCGCACGATCGCAGGAGCATGGTCTCCGATCATTACCAATCGCCGAATATCCCGGTCGGAAAGTTGGCGTGACGCTGAAATGTACGAGAAAACAAGAGGCTGTATGTTAATCTCGTGTCTCAAGTCGACATGATATTAATTATATTACCATAGGCCTCTTTCCGGGATCGCCGCTCAAATACGATCGCATACAGACTCTTACCCCATATCTTGACAAAGATCCCCACGCACGTCACCCACGGCGAGACGGCGGACTTTGTGTGAGTGTTTAGGATTCATACAATGACACCAACCGACGAAAGGATGTACCATATGATAGACCAGCTGAATGGCGTAACGACATGCTGAACAATGCGTCGAGGGGTATTGAGAAATTTGCAAGTGCGACTTTGGTACCAGGGGCAGGACACCTTGTACGTGTTTAACATTTGTAGTCTGTGTCGCTGCCTTGTTGATCAGCAATTTCAGGTCGTTCAAACCCACCCTGATGCGGTCGCAGATATCATTTGGAGATCACTCTTACAAACACACTCGAGCAGCCGACTTGACAATACTACTGTAACAGCGAGGCTGTGAAGTCATCCATCGAGTGGAATATTGTATTACTGTCGGTTACACACGCGGGTAGGATAATGGAAGACACCGATATATTTGCGCGCGTTGTCTGCGTGTCGCCGGCGCAGAGCATTGCGCGAACTTAGGCCTTGAGCCTGGAACTAGTGTAAATGTAAATCTGCACAGTCAAACTCTTCGGCAACAGCGACATCAACTCGAGATAGGGTGTATTATGGATCAAGGAGTTGAGGGCGTGAGTAGCCTGTTGTTCTTCACAAGCTCGAAGGTTATGTTCAATAAGTAGTATGACGTCAACCTGACTCTGGAGGTGTTGTTTCGGACGATTTATAGCGTTTTGGTGAACTGATGCGCCCTAGGTCCATAACATGGCAAAAATGCCGTAACCCTTAACAAGCCGAAAACCATGCGGCTCCACTTGCCAATCGTACTATTTTGTACCGTCACCATTACTGACGGATCCTGGGGCATCATTCTCAAAGCTCTTACCCACATTGTCACGTCACATTTTTACTCTCAAGCGATACCACCTATATCTGAAGACCCATCGAATGATCGTTCTTCAAAATGGTAAGTCGATGTCACCAGCAGCAACCTGGTTGAATCGTCTGACAGAAAATTTGCGCTTGTTGTGTACACGTAGGCGGTGAGTTGTCATCGACCGTATGTTTCACTGCTATCTCACGGACACTATCATATCTATCGCACCCATGTAGAGAGTGAGTGATTTTCCACTCTTGTGTTTTGTCATGAACTATATCGTGCTTATTGCATCCTGTGTAGACTGTGAGTCCAATAATCCGTTGACTCCATGGTTTCATAGCAATCTGATGAACGGTACTACGTCTCTTGCACCCCATCTAGAAAGTGAGTGATGGCTTATTCTGCTTTGCGGCTGTTTCATGGACAATATCTTGCTTATCACACCCCATCCAGCGAGTGAGTGATTGTCGACTGTACGCTTTATAGCAACCTAATAAACTGTATCGCACTTGTCGCACCTTATCTAGATAGTGAGTTGCTATTGGCGTTCCTTTATAGTTGTCTTACAGACTGGTCGCGCTTGTCGCACCCGATTAGGCTGTGAGTGATTGTCAGCTCCACAGTTTTACGGCTATCCCACAAATTATATTGTTCTTGTCGCGCTCCATTTAGCGAGTGAGTGATTTCCCATTCAACACTTCACATCTGTCTCACAAACTATTCCGCATTTGTCGGACCCTCTATGTAGGGTGTGAGTGGCTGTCGACTCCACAGTCTCCCAACTTTTTCACGAACTGCATTGTGCTTGTTATACCCTATTTAGAAAGTGAGTGATCCTTGGCTCGATGCTCCCTACATACCGATTTACGCTTGTCTCACCCTATCTAGCCTGTGAGCGATCTTGGCTTGACAATGTTACATCTATCTTATGGACTGCACCATGACTTTCACATCCCATTTAGCAAGTGAGTGGCGATTGACTCTGTGGCTCACAATTGCCTCACGGATGTATCGTACTTGTTACACTATTTCTAGGTCGTGAGTGATTATCAATTGTATGTTTCACAGCTCTTTCAAACAAATATTGTGCTTGTCACAACCATGTAGCAAGTGAGAGATCGTTTGATTCTATGATTGTCGAGCAATATAACTGACTGTATCATACTTTTCGCACCGCATCAAGGCTGTGAGTGGTAATTGATTGTATGTGCCATGTCTCACGGACCTTGCCGTGCACCATGTAGAAAGTGAGTGGTTGTCAACTCTGTACTTTACATGATGTCTTACTCGCTTCGTCGCGCTTGCACCTCATTTAGGAAGTGAGTGGTGATTGGCTCTATGCTTCACCGGTTTCTCACGAGCTGTCACAACGTTCATGTCGCACCCTATGAGTGAGTGACTATTACGGTACCCTACCGTGCTTCACTTCCGTCCTCAACGACAACCTGCGCATTTTAAGAAATCGTTACGCGGGATCATCCAGCTCCCAAACAAGGACGTTTCAGGAACCGAGGAGAAACACCCGAGAGATACAGATGGCCAGGCAAATGAGCCGCTGCAGCTTCCTCCTGAGCCAGTTATGCCGCTCACGAAGGCAGAAAATATTGTTCCAGTGAATATCATGTAAAATAACCACTCTTCACGCGCGGTTAGGAGGGCTCAAGTTTCATTATCGATACATGTCGATGTCTATGCAGAAGAGTCTGGCTGGCTCCGTCTGATGATAGTCTATCATTTGTTTCTGTGGCTCACTTGCGTAACCGAGTCGTGGCGAAGCGAAGGGTTACTGCCGTGCACAACCAAAATTTTTCTGAAAACATCGTTGCATACCTGCTCTTCTTAGACCACGCCTCCGACGTGCTCGGGCGGCATTGTCATTGTTGACGTTCATCCCATCTGTTTATTTTTTCTGGCTATGAGTGTGGTTGATCGCAATACGGAAGGAATTGTCTTGGATATCTTGTATTCGTAGTTCTGGCGTATTTGACGGTCTACTTGAGTGTGCAGGTCAAATGTGGGCCACGCCGTGTCGCGCTCAATCTGCGCACGAAAAATAGTATCCCAGGGCAAATCAGAACTTCAAGGGCGTTTGCTGCGAACAGACCACTGGGGACTGGGAGGTTGAAGGATCGATGCAAGTAATCATTCTCGAACACACGATAACGCTGAGCGGCATTGCGTTAACAACTAACTTAAAATAGGTAGTACATCCACGTACGGGAAATTTCAAGCCTGGATATGGCACACCCTCTAGTTCAATGGTAATGACGAAGTATTGGCAAGCCAGTCGTCATACAGGGTTGCAGCTTGAAGGCATCAAGCTGGGTATGACTCCGAAGCTCGTTCGGGGCGGCGCGACGCGGCGAGGAAAGATCCAGATAGTAATATTGTCGACGAATGTTTCTCGTATCAGACCTTGCGAATCGTTTGGCTATGATGAGTAGGAGAGTTGAAGGCGGGCAAAGGAATAATACCGACTAATGATATGAATCGTGGGACAAATACTAATTGCTTACTTGAGTGCTTTGAACCGCTCACCCGGCACCGAACCTCTCGATACAACCGAACCTCAGCCACTGCACATCCAATGCTCCATAGCTTGTCACACAGATATGTTCTTCAAACCGTCATGCCCTATTGAGTATGGTGAGTTTTTTTGTTCATTTCCACTAGTGTAACGAGCAGAGAGGTGACTCCATGATGTCGGTCAGTTAGGCAGCTACATTCAAGGGCCAATTCCCTTGCCATAGAGTTTCGGCAAGGAGGCGGAAGGAATCACATCGACGAGGCGATCGCCCTTGATCACGAAGCGCTGGAACTATGCCCACCCGGCCACCCTATGCAATCATTCACTTTGACTCTGCTCTCAGTCCGTCTCAATGATCGGTATAGTCAGTTCGGAGAGATGATAGACCTTGACGATGCCATTGAATTCGGCCGGGACGTACTTGCGCTTCACCCACGAGGACACCCAGAGCGTTCTGTGTCTTTGAGCAACCTTGTAAATTATCTCTCCACTCGTCACGACCAGCTCGGGGACATGAAAGATATAAACGAGGCGATCACACTCGGCAGAGATGCACTGGCCCTTCGCCCACCGGGGAATCCAGACCGTTCAATATCACTGGACAACCTTGCAGTTTGTCTCTCTGCTCGGTATGACAAACTCGGTGTGGTAGAGGACCTGAACGAAGCCATTTCGCTTGGCCGGAAGGCACTAGCACTTCGCCCACCAGGGCACCCATACCGTTCGACTTCTTTAGATAACCTTGCCGTTTATCTCGCCACCCGATACGACCAGCTAGGGACCATAGAGGATATCAACGAGGCTATTGCTCTTGGCCGAGATGCACTGGTTCTTCTTCCCCCGGTAGACCCAGACCGTTCAAGGACTTTGGACAACCTCGGAACTTATTTGTCCGCTCGGTACAAGCAGCTTGGGGAATCGGAGGACATCAACGAAGCTATTAACTTCGGTCGTGACGCACTTGTCCTTCGTCCACCAGGGCATCCCGATCGATCACTATCGTTGGAAAACCTAGCTGCTCATCTCTTCGCTCGGTATGCCAAGTTACAGGAGATAGATAACCTCCACAGGGCCATTGCGCTCGGACGAGACGCACTCGCCCTTCGCCCACCGGGGCACCCAGATCGACCAACATCTTTGGAAAATCTTGCCGCTCGTCTCTTCAGGCGGTACCAGAAGCTGAGGGAAATAGATGACCTTAACGAGGCAATTGTCGTCGGCCGAAGCGCACTGCAACTTCTCCCACTTGGGCACCCCTATCGATCACAGTCGTTGGACTACCTTGCATCATACCTATGTGCTCGCTTCACGCAACTAAGCCAGCTAGAAGACAAGGAGGAATTATTCAGTCTCTATGCTCAGATTGCGCATATGCCCCCAACAGTGTCTTCCACCGATTTATCTGCCGTTAGAGCGTGGACACGCGCGGCTGAAGATTTCGAGCACCCTTCCGCCCTCCTAGCCTACGAAACATCTCTTCGACTACTCATCCATCATCTGGCCGCTCTGCCATCATTACCTCAACATCTAAACGTCTTCAAGAGCCTCACGTCGTCACTCGCAATGGATGCCTTCTCAGCTTGCCTTCGCAACCATTCTCCTACCAAAGCTGTCGAGTTTCTAGAACAGGGACGGGGTGTATTTTGGAGTCAACTTACTCGCCTCCGCTCCCCACTCGACGACGTGATAACATCAGGTTCGGCAGGCAAGACATTGGCAGAAAAGTTCACACAGCTGACATCGCTCATTCGCAATGCCCTTGATTCACCTGGAGCAGATCAGCATGATCATGTGTGTCGTCTTAATGTTGAACTACAAGGGGTCGTGGCCGACATTCGCGAGCTGCCCAGTCTGTCGCGTTTCCTCTTGCCCTCGCCCTTCTCAGATCTCCGAAAAGCTGCTAGCGGGGGACCGGTCATCATCGTGAACGCGAGTACATACAGCTGTGACGCGCTCATAGTCTTACTCGATCGGGACCCCGTTCACATCCCATTGCAGATCACAAGAAATCGTGTCCAGGATATGTCGTCGGAGCTCCATGTCTTGACCATACGTGCCAAAAAGGTGAATGTAACGAAATATCTTGCGGTGATCCTACGGGAACTCTGGAAGAAAGTTGTTTCTCCCATCGTTGATTGCCTTGAAAGGATGCATCATCCACCCCAATCACGCATCTGGTGGTGTCCCACGGCCGAGTTCTGCCTCCTTCCCCTGCACGCTGCGGGCTCGTATAGGGAGGGCCAACGGAAGATCTCTGATCTGTACATTTCGTCTTACACTCCCACGTTGGCCGCCCTGATTCATGCTAGACGGTATGAACCGATGAACTTTTCGTCAGAAGGGAAACGCTTTGTAGCCATCGGACAGTCGAATGCTGCAGGGCAAAGTGAACTCCATTCCGTAGGCGTCGAATTGGCCAACGTTACTGAGCGTATCAAGAGTCTCGCCGCGTTCCGGATTATCGAGGGACCGAGTTCCTGCGTCGCCCAAGTTGCAGAAGAACTCCACAATAATGAATGGGTTCATTTTGCATGTCACGGTCTCCCGAATCGGAAACAACCATTCGAATCTGCATTTGCTCTTTACGATGGGCACTTCACTATCGAACGCATTATTCGATGTGAACTACAGCATGCTCAGTTTGCGTACCTTTCGGCATGTCATACCACTGTCGGAGATGAGGAGTGTCCGGACGAGATGATCCATCTTGCGTCAGCGATGCAGTTTGCAGGGTTCCGCTCTGTCATTGGGACGATGTGGGCAGTGGACGATGAACAGACGGAGAAGATCACTTCCATGTTCTACGACAACATGGTGGGCGAGTCGGGTCATTTGGATTACACCCGTGCAGCGTTCGCGCTTCACAAGACGACGCAAACATTAACGGGCATATCATTTGACCAACGGACCCTTTATGTACATCTCGGTGCTTAGTTCCATAGTTGTCATGTTCGCTTTCCTGCCTTCGGCTTTTCGTATCGTTGCCTTGTACTTGTTATATATGAGACCTACTGTCATACACAGCTGAGCTACTGTTACATCCCCGTGACTTAACTTCTCTTCCCTCTGGCACCTTCCCATCCAGCCTGTGCGTCCAGCCGTTCCCGCTCACTGGCCTCTCGTGCTCACCTGCCAGTGACATCGTAAACAAGTACATGGCTTTTGGTTATACAAACTGTAAGTGTCCAGCATATCACGATGTCTGGTCAATGTTTTCGTATCGGCTGACTACCATGGGCTACTATTCAGAGATCGGAAATTCACTGGTGTCCGAGTGCGGACTCCTGGCACGCTTCAATGAAGGAAATTCTACCGACCAAAATAGGATTGGCCGGATTGTTCCGGACCTTCTGTGCATCCAGTGTTGATGACGCTCATACGCAGCGTTTTTTTCGATCTCTTCTCCTTGCTGCCCCCATGGACGGGATATCAGGCGCCGCAACCGTCATCGGACTAGTCCAATGCGCAGCACAAGTTACCACTGCCCTCCGTCAATACGTCTCTCGTGTCAAAGAAGCAGAATCCTCTCGTGCAAAACTTATCGATCAAATAAGGTTAATCCTCGCTGCAGAGAAGGCGATCGAAAAAGTGGTGCAAAATTCTTCGCATTCATTGCGCGCGCCGGAGCTACAGATTATGATAGACGAGTGGTTCAAAGACGACGGCCCTCCAGCCAAGTGCAAGAAGGAGCTAGAGAAATTGCTGACATGGCTCGAAGGCCAAACTACGAGTAGCAGATATAAGAGATTTGCGAAGAGGATTACTTGGCCCACCAAGGAAGACAAGGTAGAGGGGACAATACGTGCATTCGAAAGATACATGCCTTACTTTTATGGTATTATATCGCTCGAAACATTGTAGGTGAAGGTAGTTGTGGGGGGGCCGTTGCTAATACTTGGTGTCATTAGCAATGTCGTGGAGAACATCGCAACAAGATACAAGAATACCGAGGCTACTGCTGAGAAATGTGGGTATTTACGTCATTTACTCGGGCAATTTTGCCAAGGATGGCTCGAAACTGACGTTTAACGCAGCCAAACTACTACGGTGGTTGGATGGATTCGATTGTACAACTCAATTTGAATCCACTCTCCGACAGCGACAGAAGACCACGGGTAGATGGATCTTCAAGGAACAGGTGTACATTGATTGGCGCCAGGGATCGACGAAGTTTGTTTGGCTACATGGCAAAGGTGTGCATTTCGTGATAGGGAAAATGCAGCATTTGACCACTTATACAGCCGGCGCTGGGAAATCTGTATTGGCGTATGAGTTCTCCACTTATGTATGTCCGTGCATTATTCGCTCACTTCTTGCAGATCTGCGATCATCAATGATCTTTTGAACGGACTAGATGACGACGAGACACTAGCATATTTCTACTGCAACTTTCGAAACAGCCGCTGC
Organism: Fistulinella prunicolor; assembly: GCA_038089875.1. NCBI lineage: Eukaryota > Fungi > Basidiomycota > Agaricomycetes > Boletales > Boletaceae > Fistulinella > Fistulinella prunicolor. The sequence continues at coordinate 9,449 of JBBPLP010000083.1, read as the reverse complement.
ACGAGCGCCATGGAAGTTCTACGCTCAGCGACTAAGCAACTACTATGGAACTCGAAGATTGATTGGTTACATTCGTTTTCTGATCTAATTGGGCGCAGTGAGCGGGGAACCGGCCCCCCTACAGATTTGGATACATTATCGGACCTCTTGCAGCGCGCGGCAGGGCTACATAAGAGGCCAATCATCGTAATCGATGCACTGGACGAATGTGAAGACCTGTCAAATTTACTGGACGAGCTGAAGAATCTGGCAAATGGACACTGTCGTTTGTTCGTGACGAGCCGAACATTAATTCCTATTGAGGAGGCTTTCACGGATCTTCCTGCGATTCCTTTGAATGATAGGGTGGATGAAATGCTGAGTGACATGCACTCCCACATCAAGACAGAGCTTGAATCACGCCTTCGACTCAAGATTCTCACACGGGACCTCAAGGAAGAAATTCATGGTGTATTGATAAAAAAGGCTGGCGGCATGTATGTTCTATAATTGGTAGATCCTCCGGGTTTCTCTCACAACTTTTTTGCTCCTTGATACATAGGTTCCGATGGGTGCAGTGCCAGTTGGACCGACTGAACGACTGCTACTCCCTCGGGGATGTTCGCGAGGTGCTAGACACCCTCCCCGACACACTTTACGAGACTTATAACCAGATGTTACGGGTCATTGACAAGAAACCGTTTGGGTCCCGTATCGCACTTCGGGCCCTTACATGGCTCGTCATGTCGCTGCGCCCGCTCACCTTGTCCGAGCTTAAAGAGGCATTAACCATCAGTTGTGATAAGCCTGCTTGGGACTCTTCCCATGCCCCGATACACGAAAATGTCATATTGGAAATTCTTGGCAGTCTTGTCACAGTTGAAACACGTCAGAATGAGCGCACAATAACACTATCGCACTATAGTGTCAAGGTACGTTATGGTATATTCGTAATAAGCGCGGAGTGACATTCCTTCATACTAGGAATATTTGACTTCTGACACCCTTGCACACAGTATATATTTCGTCCATCATCTAAATGCATCACTGGCGCTCGCTAAAGCTTCGGTTTTCTCCGTTATCCTCCTGGCTGAAGGATCCATAACGATTTCCGTAGACACGATGCGCGGTCTGATCCGATATGCGTTGCAGCTTGGTTTCCGGCATCTTGCAGATTGCCATTCTGATCACAACGAATCGCTTATTGGGAACCTGTTAACCCTCCAGGATAACCAATCCACATTCCGTCTCGCCTTTCAATACGATGGGCAGGATAGAGGCCTCATGCATCGTCTCCTATTCATTGAAGATGACTGGTGGCCTTTTGACTGGATGAATCTGACACCACAATTTGCACTCTGTATCATTCTTCGCTTTGGAAACGTATCTATGCTACGCCACTACCTCGATCATCATTCCGTGCAAGTCACAGAGAAATTCAACCCCCTCACGTTTGCCGCACTCTATAGCGATATCCCTCGCTTCCAACTGTTACTTGAAAAGGGCCTCGATGTCGATCTTGAGGGCCCTTCCTTTCACGGTGGAAGCGTACAGAAATTATCACCATTGATCGCAACCACACAAAATAGAACGCCAGAATACCAGGAACAACTGGCCCGACTCTTGTTGGCAAAGGGGTGTGTTATTCCAAAAAATGTTATGAATTCCATTCTTCCAGGCAGAAAGTTCATTTCCTCTTGTAACCCTGCCATCGTTCGCATCTTTCTAGAACATGGCGCAGATGCCCAGTCATTAACCACTGGAAATCAATCTTACTTGCATTCAGTGTCAAACGCTTGGGCAATGCATCCTGACGACCAACGTGAAATTGCTCATATGCTCGTTGCTGCCGGTTGCGACCCTAAAGTCCCGGACGATTTCGGTGTTTACCCTCTCCATCTCGCTATGCAATCTCTCTCAGTAGAATTGGTCGAATGGCTTATTAAATGTGGCTCACCCGTACCATCAGATGCTATCCTTTACGCCCTTCGAAATCTAGGATTACATCCCCCTGGGGTAGTAGCCAGCGAGAGACTACCCTATATCTTGCGACTTCTCATCGCGTCCGGCGCCCTTCCCGGCGTCCAAGACACTCATGGATACAACCCACTTCACCTCTTTCTTATGCATGAAAGATACCTCTTCGATGACGAACCATTCAACGAGGTAGTCCATCTATTGGTTGAGCATGGGTGCGATATCAATTGCCATAGCGACGCAGGGGAGTCACCATTGCATCTGGCTGCCGCTTTCCCTTCTTTCCCACATCTCCTGAACCTCCTCCTTGCTCACGGAGCGACGCTACCGACAGATATTATCAACTATGTCGCAAAAAATTACGGGCAGTTGGCTCAGCACCGGGGCTTAGGACACGAGCATGCAAATGCTATTCTTACCACCTTGGTCAAAGAATTTGGTGCAAGCTGTCGATCATGGACTGTTGGCGGTGATAACGCATTACACTGCCTACTGAGTCGCCGATTACCTACCGACCGTCAGGCTGACTCCGGACATGAAGCCACTATGAAGGCCATTTCGGTTCTCGTAACGAATGGCTGTAGTATGCATGCCCCCAATTCATCAGGAGACACACCATTGCAAGTTGCAATCGAGAACGACAATTTGTCTCTCGCTCGGACCCTTCTGGCACGAGTCACTGTACCAGACGACGTTGGTCAGACCAAACCATACCATGGAGACATGCAGGGGAACGGGATACTTCATCGCCTTTGTCAGCGTCTTTACTCTCCATTCGAGGATCAAGTGAAGCTACTACAAGAATCAGGATATAAATTTACGAAGGACATCAACCGACCCAACAACCAGGGATTCACTCCACTTTGCATTACCTTGAACGCTCAGACCAGGCCAGCGGGGAGGCTTGATACGATGGTTTCATGTTTGCTGGACCTTGGGGCCGATTTCCACCATGTGAATTACCTACACATGGATAGCATCGAATGGGCTTCCAACCTGTCGTGGTATCCCGATGCCATCGATGCTCACGAACGCTGCCTTTCCCGATCAAAGGTCACGTTCAGCGACATCACTCGAGCCTACCATCTACTTCAAGCTGCTGATCAAAGCAGGCTTCCCCCTCCCATCTGTCGATCTATCCTGGACATAGCGGAGTATTGGGCGTGTACAGAGGTCACCAAACACAACATTCGCGCCGTGCCGGGTATCACTGGGTTCCTTGGCACTGAGCAAATCGTGCTCCCCACTGTTCCCGTAGATCATCGATCCTGGAGACCTCGCCGACTTGTGTTTTCTGGACGAGGCGGCGTTTTTGGTCCTTGTGAGTACATCCTAGTGGGCACCTCTTGCAGTAATTGACACGCCGCTGGAAGCTCCCAGAGTGGGCCATGCATCCATCGAGGTTCGAATCATGCGGTCAGGCATCTTCTTCACAGTGCCAATCTCACCCGGTGTATTCAGTCAGCTCGAGAGGGTTGGGCTCGATGTCTGGGACGACTCTGCCCCTGCGTTACAGGTCAACGGAAGACAGCGTCTGACGGTCGGGGAGTTGATGCCCGGAGATATCCTGAGGGTGGACTTTGAACACGTCACCGACGACTACTTCGTACTCGAGTTCTTCCGGGTCCAAGTGTACTATTCTATCGCCACAAAGTTTGAGTAGTCGTCGACTTTTAGTTGGGTCTTCCCTGAAACCGGCGTCGACATTTCCCCCTAGTCGTATACTATACGCGACTTATGTGCCAATGAGTATAGGTCGATGGTACATCGAGTCCGTTCTTCATTGAAGTCGGGGGCATCAAGTCACGTGAACGTATAAAGAATAGGAGTTATTACATCAATGTTAGAAATTACAGTAGACCTACAGAGAGTATCTTGAATCTGACGATCAGGTAGCCAAGGCAGAGCCTCGGCCGTCATCCCTGTGAAACAGGCGTGAACAAACACCGCCGTCCGGGTCGAAGCATGCGTGTCGTGAAACGTCGGGCCTAGTGGCGGGGCAACACCGAACGTCCGTCCAATCACATCGGTCACATTCGTCGCGACTGCACGAACCACGCGCACTGTGGCGTCGACGTCTAGATCTTTCACCTGCAACACTTCTACGTTTCGACGACATGACGACGATCAGGGTTCCACTGGGCCACTCAGCATCCGACGATGGCAACGTACACCGACGCCCAACCCTTCTGAGCCACTCTACCATGCGATCTTGCTGGTGACGCCGTGTCGGCACAACGATGACACTCAGTAGCAAATCCCGGCGAGATGACAATCTCGATGACGTCACACGTGTCACCAGTCGAGGATCTTCGTGAATACATCCGTATTTGCCATCAAACGTGTGCAACCACAGACCACAGCAACGTGCGTCCAGTTGTGTCCCGAAGCACGCGCGTCGCCTTCATCCTGAAATAGTCACGAGGCATCCATTGCACGAGTCTGGTCATACCGCAGAAGCATACATCATACAGGCAAGCGATCAAAGAAACATGATCATCATGAGCAAGAAAAGAAACGTGACACGAGACGACACAGGCTGCACGAACGATGACGACAACACAGAAACGCGCACACACCAGTCCCCTCGATATAAACAGTAAAAGGAGACGAGAAACGGAAGCATGTACGTCTGAGCAGGACCCAAGCGATAACAATAAGCGTGTCAAAAAGAAAAAAAAAATCAGCAGGAAAAAAAGGCGAGAACAAGAGAAAATTATGAAGAAATAAGAGAGGAGACCAAAAAAAGGTGCCAAGATAGGTGAACACGACCTCACTGCGGCTGATACGGCATCCCGCCAAAGCTAGGATACCCGCTATACTGCCCGTTCATCGAACCCAATGGGCGCATCGGCTGGGGTTGCGCAAAGGGACTTGCACCCGAGCTCGTGCCCGTCGAGATCGTTGGACGAGGTTGAGGCGATCTGCTTCCAGGTCCCACGCTCACATTCGACGCGCTATGTCCGATTCCATGTGAATGAAAGATCCCAGATGAATTCTGCGATGAACGGACAGATAAGCACCTCTATTCCATAACGTACCGAAATAGCACCAAAGGAAGCACCAACGTACCGTACTGATAGGGGACCGACCGGACATCCGACTCGATAACGACGACGATGATGAGGACCGACTCGGCGCATCTGCGACAGACATATAATTGGGTGGATCTGGGTAAAACGATGCTGCACTGGCTGTCCCCGCGCCCGCCGGATTGGGTCGATTCACGACACTCGCTGTTAGCCCATCGCGGACGGTCGTCATCGTCATGTAATCCGGTACGCGCTGCGGTGCAGGGCGTCTGGACCCACTCGCGCTCGTCGACGATGGATCCGGGGGTTTGGCAGAGCTACAGCATGCGTTGCGTTCTCCCGAAACAGCATACGTCGTTCGTGTGCCAACACCAGATCCGGGCCGACCGCTGCGCTGATCACAATCACCTCCGCGGCACTGCGTCGGACAGGAACATGTGCCGCTTGGACAGTTACACCGGCCATGGCAGCGTGCATCCGCCGAGGACGGATGCTGGGAAGTGCATGTGGGATTGGAACGAGGGGCCGAATTGCAATTGGAAGTGGCATTGTTGTTCGGATTCGAATTAGGAGGAAGCGTCGCCATCGGGTTCATCGACAGTTCATATGGGCTAAAACCGGGGGGCATTCCAGCCGCATTCGCCGCACTTGCAGAGGGCGATGCAGAGATCTGCCTCAGCCACTCTTCAAATTCCCGTGTTTGAGAGTCCGAGGTGGCTTCAATGCTTGGTGGCGCGGAACTTGGGGGCAAGGAGAGGATGGTGCAATCGAGACAAAACGAGCAAGATGCGGGGTTTGTACACGCAGCATATGCGCCACCCGGTGCGATCGTTGCATTGCCATGCTGGCTGCATCCCGGGCAGCGACAAGAGTCGCCACAGGTACATGCGGAGGGGAAGACCCCCGATGTGGTGGTCTGGATGACATCAAACCCAGATTGCGTGCCTGGAAGCATATTTTGCTGGGCAGACGGTGGCTGATGACGCACAGGTGATGCACGTGTGGCTCCCGATTGCGAAACAGATTTGGTTTCATAGTGGTCTGGTGTGTGAATATGTTCATAGGCTCGGCCATAGGGGCTGAAGAACATGTTTTCATGCGTGTGGTGGCGACTACTGTGGCTGTGGGGCACGCTAGACGAAGGGTCATGGAGGGGGCCATCGTTGCGGGGAGGGCGAGGGAGGACGGGACGGAGTTCAGCGATGCGAGCGAGAACATGAGAAGAAAGGGGTGCGGGGGGCTCCTTGACAATATGCGGCAGTTCTGCGTGGTGATGTTGATGGGGGTGGTGATGTCTCTCCGCTCTGATGACATCTTGGTGAATAGAGGGGCGACGCCGGGTGGGGGACTTGCGAGGGGTGCAGCAGTCGCACTGTTCACCTTTGTTACATCTACATCCGCTAGGAGACGTTTCACCTTGTGAAAAGTCAATACTGTAGACGGGCGTGGTCAAAGGATGGCGTGTCGAGCCTACCACTATGGTCGGAATCAACTGATCCGTCAGACACGGGGGGCAAAACGGCGATGGCTTCCAGGTCTTCGGGAAGACCGTGTGGAAACGCAGCAACAGCCGGGAGCTTGGTTGCCCCTGAAAACGAATGGGACAAAACGTTGAGCCAAACAGGAACATGACACACCTTTTTTGGAGTGGGACGGATCCGAGAGGGGGTTGGGGGAGGGTTCTTGGGTTCCACAAAGACACTTTACATGCACTTGTTTTGTTTTACGGAGTTCTCTGCAGTGTTCACACTGCGTGACCGGACGGCCCTTTTTCTTGATTTCGAACAAGGGACGATCGGTGTGTTTGCAGGCGGAGGACCGATGTCCTTTAATGCACGTTTCACTGCGGCGATCCCAGCCGTCCCGATGAGATGTGGCGAGGAGCGAAGAGAGCAAGGGGACCTACCACGCATACTTCTTATCGCTGACGAGGACCTGTGGAGAGGGGGGGTGGGTCGGGGGTGGGTCGGGCGCGATGAGGACGTACCATTGTGAAGGGGATTTGAATGCGAGAGTCACGCCCGGACGGAGTGGTGGTCAAACACCGCCCGCGACGTCGAGCGTACGAACTATGAACTACAGACCATCGAAACGTTGGCTGGAGGGTATTTAAACACCATGCATAAGATGGAAAGAGAGAAGGAAAAAGAAAAGAAACAGAAATTATAAAAAGGTCGTTTGTTGACGATCGTTGACAGGCCCGGACAAGGGCGGGCTCTCCTCTTTCATCGCACTGATTCTCAGCCACGAATAACAAACAACTATAAACTATGTGACACGGGTATGCGTGACAGTAACGACGAAGAGATATTTCTGCCAAAGGACCGCGTACATTGTCCCCACCTTCTCTTAGTAGTAGATGCTATTATCGCTTAGATAGCTCACATTCCGAGGAGGTCTTACCGCCGCCTGGCATTCCCGTAAACATTGTGCGCAGCATTGTCACGGGAGCTTTGCGCCCCCCCACGGTCCAAATGGATGGCGGTCACGTCATTCGTTCTCTCCTTTTTTTCTCTACAGAAGATCTATCGCTCGCCTGCTCTGCCTCGCGACCCTCCTTCCAACGCAACGTTGCCGCCTGCTGTGTGTGACAGCATGTCAAGGCTATACCGCTACTGGTTCGACGCTCCATGAGCGCCTCGTTGATGTAGGAACATCTTTCAGCCCTTTCCATACTCAGTCTGGTCCACCATCGGCCAGCATGTGCAAAAACGAGGCTACATTCCCTGCAAGTTCGTGCCTGCGTGCCAGAGTGACCTCCAACGAGAACTCCGCCACAGGCATCACATCTATCACCCATCTAAATATTGCACTTTTTTCCTATGGCGGATAGAGTTCTCCCATCTTCCTGCAGTCAGACGACCCCAGACGCCATCAAAACAACCAACAACAGTACATCTAAGAATAATATGTACAGGTTGCCACTGGCGCCATGGGAAATGGCGTAAAATGGTCCATCCCTCCTATGACACTGCTGGCCAAGGGTTGTGCGCGCGTGGAAGATGGTGATGCCGCTTCCTTGGCGCGTTTCACGACGCAGTGGTCTCTCCTTCGGCCGCCCGCTGCTGTCTTCTCGCTTTCTTGGCCGCATTGGCGGCGGCTGCCTTGGCCTTTTTGGCCTCTGCACGTGCAACCTTGTCCTCCTCTTCTTTTCGCTTCGCTTCCTCCTCTGCTTTCCGCTTCTCCTCCTCTACCTTGGCCTTGGTCTCTGGTCCAGAGTTGCCCCCCTTGTTCTTCTTTTTCGCTTCCCGTGCCTCTTTTTCCTCCTGTTTGATCCTTTTGATGCGGGGATCCAAACTCAGCGTGAGATCCACCAGGCTGCGCAACCGGGCAGTATCCTCCTTCTTTCGCCGGGCGCGCTCGGTCTTGTTTTTCTTCTCCGTGTACCGCTTGTCATCACGACTGCACTCAAACCCCGTCCGTCAACCGTTCACAAAAGAGGATGAGGAAATCAGGACCGACCTGTCGCTCCCCTCGTTCACCTCCTTGTCCAAATACTCAAACGACCGCCAACTGTCAAAGTTGTACCAAAAGTCGTAAAACCCTTCCACCTTGTCCTTGGGGTCTTCAAACGACCCCAACATCGGCACCGGCGTGTTCTTGCTAAACCGCGCTTCCATCGCATACACGGGCACAAACATCTCGAAGAAGAGACCGACGTCGGAGGCATTGGCCCCCTTGAAATCCGCCGCCGTCGGCGTGTCTTCTTCGAGCGCGAGGTAATGCGGGTCGACGGAATCGAATTGACGGCGTCGTTCGGGGTGAGTGAGCACCTCGTGCGCTTTTTGAATACACTTGAAAAAGGCGTCGTCGTTGGTCGTGTGGGAGAGACCCGCCTTTTTATCGGGGTGGTGTTTGAGCACCTTTTTGCGATCTGGATCGGCGGGGGACGCCAAATCCGCGTGCGTGGAGAAAGGGTGATCCGATCAGGGTCAAGCGGGGCGATGGGCTGTCGGTGGCACGTACGAGCGATTTTAATTTGTTCGGGCGTGGCTTTGTAGCGCAGATGAGAGAGCCCAAGGACCTGGTAGTGATCTTGTTTCTATCGAGCGACGCTGTCAGCATCGATCGCAAGATACGATATGAAAAAAAGCGTGACGAGCGGGATCGAGGACGTGGGTGTGGAGCCAAAAAAAAAGAACAGACCTTCCACTCCTTGGGATCGAGCAACAACAGCGCCGGCGACTCCTCTTCATCACCAACGCCCAGATCGTCTTCGCCATTCAACCCGTTCGTACGAAGCGCATCGATCCGCAGCTGGTCCTGCTCGATCAGCTTGTAGTACGCATCAAACGAGAGGTTGGACAGCGTGCGACGCGCGTGAGCGAGGTAGGCGGATCCGGCGGGGATAAGTTTGCGTTGGACGACGGCTGTCGATGGGGGGTCAATATACAATCAAAGCGGGTCCCCTTCCACACGATGAAAGACTCACGTGCGAGCGTCGGGGCGGTCGAGGACTCG
>JBBPLP010000082.1:0-59558 GCA_038089875.1 Fistulinella prunicolor | reverse complement strand
GTCTGGGCTGACTTGATCGTTTCCATGCAGAATGTGGCGTCCCCTCGCCGTCACCGAGTGACTTGGCCGAAGTCCGCTGAGTTCAGGTTAGCCTCTGGCAGTTTGGGACATGTTGGCTGTGGGCCAGATGTCACGTCAGGACTCAGCAGCGCCCAGCCGGCACACTCCGGAGAATCACATAATACCCATGGCAAAATGGCATGAGACCAATTTTATCCTAGCAAACCATCCATCGACCATCACCGGGTTACCTCCCTGCCACACAAATGTCCATGAACCCATCAATTCGCAGCTTGGACAATCGGATCGCTCCGGGGTTCGATACCTACGGGCTTTGAGCGGTTGAAATCCCAATGAGGCTCCCAAGTGCATTCGCGACCAGTAAAGCAAATTGGAACGTATGATACGGAGTGTACGGAAATGCGGACAAACACCTTGTCATTACGGAGTTTTAGTGCTCATGTAAACATGATGCATGACTCGTGGCCATCCCAGGAGCGGCGGTCTCAGGCACAGGCAATGCAAGTTGTTTTCTATTGGCCTGCATATGTATGCACGTGTTAACCCTCGAAGAACCGACGATATCTGTCCCGCTTGTTTACGCTCACCAGGACGTACTTCTGAGCTATCTGGCCATTGCCGAGGTGTGGTCTGTAGGTGTACATAACGACTCATTTATATCAGTCCCTAGTATCGTGGCCCGCTGACTTCTGAGCTTGCATTCTGCACGTGTATATGACTACTGAGCCGCCCACCTGGCTAGTTTGTCCTTGTCGCCGTTCACGGCGTTGAAATGGTCACTCCGTACCCAACTGACGTCGGAAGTTATGTTGGCAGATCAACAGCCAGGCCGTAAAGTAGACGCCACCTAAAATACCTCAAGGAGAGTGACACACCCAATTCTACAACCGAACATGCCGCAACCTTGCAGCCACACAGCTGATGACGTCAAGCGACGAGGGAGCGCTCCAGCAGAACGGGGTTCGCTGTGTTCAAAGGATTCAGTTCAGACATGGTGCAGAGACAGGAGCTGAGGACAGCTTGACTCTGCAAATATGGCAATATTGGTGGACGGATAGCTGTCCCGGGTGCAATGAGTCGAGTCGGTGGGGAGAGGCGCGGTGCCGCTGGGAGGGGTGACCGGGGTCTTTGTTAGGGGGCTGATTTTCTGGCTGGAAGTCGCACGGACAAGTTGCACCCTGTCCTTTCCCTACAGCCTCAGGCTACAGGACACTTTCTCCGTTTCCTCGCCCAGTTCGCCATCCTCAGCGACGGGCACAGTTTCTCATAGACAGAAAAAAAACCTAACATTCAATTTTGTTTTTCGCCTGCTGGCAGGTCAAGCTTGACGACCACCGCACGCGACAAATCGATTGTTTTTTTTTCTAAATATCTGTCCATCGAAATTCGTGCGTTTCTTTTCTTTTATTCTCTTGTCATCCATGTCGTTAATCCGCCCTCCGATCATCCTGGTGCTCCTCCTCAAGAATGAGCAAAGCTTCGACTGCATCAGCAAAGACTCCAACGCTGCTTTCATCGCAATCAGCTTGGGCAAAGGGCCCCCCGCCAAATAGCAATTCTCTAGCTTCTTTGCCGCGTTCCCAGTCTCCTGCTCCTTCCCATGCACCATCCCCGATAACCATTTCTCATTCCCGCCGTCCAAGTGCGTTAGGCCAGGGCGTGCCAATAAAAGAAGGTGTCAGTGTCCCCCGAAGTAACGTGGGCTCTGTCAGACAAGGAGGTGCTTCATTATATGCATTCTTCCTCCTCTTCTATCCTTATTCTTCATTTTAGGTTCTGCCGTCACGTTTGGCTCCATAGACGACCTTTCTCCTCCTTTGTCATCTTCACCTGCAGCCACACCCGTGGTCAAAACCGAAAGCGTAAAGTCCTTCGGATCTGTACCTGCTACCCCATCCACCCATGTCAATGGTAAACCTTCGGCTTCTGTTTCGACCACTGGGTCTTCGAAGCTCCCTGCTCGGCCCAACTCCTCAACGTCCTCAAGCGTAACGTCGCCATCCGTTGCGCCCACCACGTTCTCATCAACGACTTCCGCTCAGACAAAACCCGTGTTTAACAAACCCGACGTTACCAAGTTATTCCAGGGTTCTTCTTCTGCATCTTCACAACCGTCATCAGACACTTCCTCTCCTTCAACTCGATCGTCTAATTTGCCTCCACATCATCAACCCTCTTCGTCAGGACAGCATCCTCCGCAACCACCTGCGCAACCCTCCCAACTAGGTGCGCACCAATTTGCGTCATTTGTACCCGGGATGCGACCACAGCAGGGCGCTGGCGGCCCGCGCTCTCCGGCATTCCCTCGCGCCGTGCCTAACGGCAATGGTGCTCCTCCTCGACCCATGACGGGCCCTGGTGGACCCGGTGGACCTCCGATTCCTGCTAGTCCGCGACTTGCTCCACATCCCCAACATCCACATCAACCTCCCCAAACAGCAGTCCCTACACAACAGGTTCCTCTTCAACCTATGCCTTGGGGGGCGCCTTATTACGTACGTATCTCCTCATCAGAATCTAGTAACTCACCTTAGTTCCCCAAAACGCGTATGATTAGTACCCCGTAGATCCTTACGTGCAACATCCTGGTTGGTTCTATCCTCATCACATGCACCAACCGCATCCTTCACATACACCTCACCCACCGGCGCCAGCCACACAGGGACCACCTCACTCCACCATGCCTCTATCACCTCGAAATCTGCCTCCCAGTTTACCTCCTGGCACTCCTACCACATCGCACGCTGTTCCTCACCCATCACATACACCCCAACCACCACCTTCGCACACGCATCAGCCTTCGAGTAGCGTTGGTATCTCATCGCCTCCTCCCACACCATCGTCTACTACTGCCCCTTCAATCCGCGCCCTTAACACCAATGCGTCCACGTTCGTTCCCACTTCGCGCCCACCTAAAGCAATCGTGATAAAGAATGAGGACGGTATGGAGGTTAATCTAGAGGCGTTAAAGAAGCACAGCCCGCAGCCGCCGACCGTACCAATTCCGCCACCATCGCCAGTTGCGACCAACCGCCGTTCAACATCTGTTAGAATTGAGAGTGAGGAGTCGAAAAGGAAGAGGGAGGAGCAAGCACGACTAGAGCAGGAGAAGAAGGATGCTGAAGAACGTACAAAGAAGGAGGAGGAGGAAAGAAAGCGAAAGGAAGAGGAGGAAGCTAAGAGGAAGGAAGAGGAAGCGAAGCGAAGAGAGGAGGAAGAGGCGAAGGAACGGATACGGAAGGAAGAGGAGGAAAAGGAACGCTCACGACTTCAGGAGGAGGAGCGGATACGAAAGGAGGAGGAAGCCAGGATTGAGAAGGAACGGAGGAAGGCTGAGAAGGAGAAAGAGGAGCAAGAGGAGCGAGAACGCGCTGAGCGGCAAGCTGAGGAACGGCGACAAGAAGAAGCTCAGAGACACGAGCAGGCTCAGTTAGAGGCCGAGGAAGTTCAGGACGTTGTGGAATCGCCCTCTGAAGAATTCAAGGAACCAGAGGAAGGAGAGGTTATCGAAAACGGAGAAGTTCTGGAAACTCAGGTCAACGGTGATTCTACTACCAAGCCCCCGAAGGGTTTGAAGGAGGCCTTGCGGATAGATACGTCGTCCATGCCACCACCTCTAGAAATTCCCAGACGACGGCCTGGTCCCCTTGACATAAATGCAGCAAAGAGGGATATGTCCGCTCCTCCTCTCTCTGCTTTGGCAACGGCGAGAAATATCGAGAGGCTACAGGATATCGAGTACCCTGAGGGAGTTAGAAGCCCAAGGGAGGACCTCAACAAGGATGTGAAGGACGGCAAGTTTAGGTATTTGAACATTTCTCTCGTTCTTCTTTCTCGGTTTATTTATATTTCGACAGGTACGATCGCGACTTCCTTATGCAATTTATGCAGATTTGCAAGGAGAAGCCCCCTCACCTTCCGCCATTGGACATCCTGGGCATTGAACCGGTCGATCAGTCAGCATTCAACATGGCTCGTGGTGGCTCAGGGCGCCATCGCCAGCCGGCCAGTGCAATGACGCCGACTGCTCGTCAGAGTTCAGTTGGACTCGGGATCTCTCCTGGCTTCGGCGTAAAGCCAGGTGGTGTTTCTGGTCCTTTCTCTATGGGTCAGTTCTCCACCCCAACAAGCAAGCTTACGAGCGAGGAGCGCTATCTCATGTCGACTGGCACGCGTTCTGCCTCGGTCAGCAGTGGTCCCGCTGCTATGCAGTTCCGTCCTACTATGACGCGGACAGCTTCTCAGGGTGGTCCAGGTGGGCACTCTATGGGCAGCAATCGTACCCGAAGCAGGCGCGGCGATAAGCGCACTGATGCGAACAAGGTTGCTCTTTCCCAGCAAGGTGAGGGATCAGGCTTCGGTCCTCCTGGTGCTATACCTATGTTCGGGGTTGCTTTCGAGCACATTGCTCCCCTCGAGATATCTGCAAATCGTTGGGTTGCGGCGAGTACTGTTCGCAAGCCAAGTGTCGCCGACACTGATTCCCCTGAGCTCGTGGATCGTAAAGTCAGATCCCTCCTCAACAAGCTTACCATGGAAAAGTTCGACTCTATCTCCGATCAAATCATCGCCTGGGCAAACAAAAGCGAGAACGAAAAGGACGGCCGGACGCTCATCCAGGTCATCAGGCTCGTCTTCGAGAAGGCTACGGACGAGGCCGCATGGAGCGAAATGTATGCACGTCTATGTAGGAAGATGATGGAGACGATGAGTCCCGAGGTTCAGGACGATGGCATCAGGAACTCGGAGGGAAAGCCTATCGCTGGTGGCCAGCTCTTCAGAAAGTATCTTCTCAATCGCTGCCAGGAAGACTTTGAGCGTGGATGGGTCGCCAAGGAAACGACGGCTGCGGCTGCTGCGGCTAAGGCTTCCGACGACCAAGCTGTCAAGGCTGCTAACGAGAACAAGGGCGAGGAAAGCGAACTCTATTCGGACGAATATTATGCGGCTCAGAAAGCAAAACGTCAAGGACTTGGTCTCATCAAGTTTATTGGTGAACTCTTCAAACTCTCTATGCTCACGGAACGCATCATGCACGAATGTGTCAAGAAACTTCTTGGCAACGTTGAGAATCCCGAAGAGGAAGAGATTGAGAGCCTGTGCCAGTTGCTGAAAACAGTTGGCCAGCTACTTGACGTTCCCAAAGCAAGAGCCCATATGGATGTATACTTTACGCGGATGAAGGAGCTTTGCAAGAGCCTCAATGTTAGCCCACGTATGCAGTTCATGCTTCAGGTAACGACCGATTTTCGCGTATTATTTGTACTCTTCCTCATCTACTTGTCAGGATGTGATCGAGCTCCGTGACCGGAAATGGGTAGCTCGTGGTGCTGTCATTGTGCCTACCACCATATCTGCTGTTCATGAAGCCGTACGTGTCGAGATGTCGTTCATTGTGGTGGCGAGTGACTGAATCGGAATCAGGCCGCAAAGGAGAAAGCAGCCACAGAGGCTCAGAGTTACCAACGTCAACTTACCATGTCTAGAGGTGGATCGAGGCGTGGTGGTGATCGAAATGCGGAATCTGGACCCGGACCTGACGGTTGGACTACGGCTGGAGGAGGTTCGGTCACTCGGGCACAACCCAAAGCAGGCGACTTGTCACAGTTTGGTAAGATCAGCAAGGCCGCAACAATGGTTATGGGTCCCAGCAGCGTGTTCACAAAGAAGGACAACAAGCGTGATTCGCTTTCTCGGACGAGCTCCAGTTCCAACATGTTTTCTATGCTGAGCCAAAATGCTGAACCCGTAGTCGATGCCATCGCGAAATCCAGCCGACCCCCCAGCCGGAAGCCATCGGTGGACTTTGGGCAGGGTGGGGTGCCACCAGAAGCTCCTCAGCGGAAGAAGTTGCAGTTACTCCCCCGTTCAAAGCCCAGTCCAGCTGAAGAAATGGCCCCTCCCACTTCTGAGGACGATCCCGAGCCAGCTGTTCAAATGTCAGAAACTGACGCAAAGAAGAAGATCGATGAGGACGTCAAGGAATTTTTCGCTGTCCGGAGTCTGGACGAAGCAGACGTCTACTTCACGAACCTTGCCGAGGAGTATCGTTTCCTTCTTGTCGATAGGTTGGTGGCCTGCGCTCTGGAGAGCAAGGAGTCCGACGCAGTTCTGGTTTCTGAATTCTTCGCACAAGCGGCATCAAAGGGTCAGTGTTCTTACGAGGCATTTGAAGCTGGTTTTATGCCAATGGCGGAATTCTTGGACGACATTGCCATCGATGCTCCGAACGCGTTCAAGTTTATGGCTGTCATGCTCAGAGGTGCGGGTCTCGACAAGGACGAGGAAAGGCTGAGCCGGATTGCTGGTAAATCGATGGATAGTGACAAGTTACTCCAGCTTGTGTCTCGTTGACGAACAAGTTTCTTCATGCATTTTATTTTGTTCGATTTTACATTCGCATCATTTTTCTCTCTTCATTATCCATCATTCACAAGGGTTACATGTTTCGTTCTCTGACGCTGTTCGCGTGCTCTGGATGTTTCTGCCTTTAATATCTTGTACATCGCACGGCTCTACTTTTCTTTGTTTTCCTATATCTACACGTATGCTACAGCCGACAGTACACCAGGTAGTCCGCGAGCAATGCACTCAGATGACGACGAGTCAGACCCAAGTTGTCGCTCATTCGGACCGGCTCTATCCAAACCCCGCACTCAGCCACTGCGTCTATCGCTCCACACGACCAACGCTACCGGAGCTCAGCGACATGCCTGATTTCAACGCAAACCTAGGCTTCTGGATGACTCTGCGGAGACACCTCAATTTTTTCCGCATACATCTACTCTTCTTGTGCGCTTGCATCAATGCACCGAGCGTAACGACCTTTGAAGATTGACCGCCCTTTCTTTCAGCACTTTTGCTCCCCTAATTTTCTCTGTCGTTCTATATGCATCCAACGGAAGATATCCCATCGCGTACATTGATGCGCTGTACAACTCGGTCAGCGCTGTGACCGTCTGTGGTCTTGGGACCGTGAACCTGAGCCAGTTGACACCCTGGCAGCAAACGTTGCTGTTCATCGAGATGTGCGTGGGCAGTCCGGTGAGTAATGCTCACGAAAATGACATGAGTGACTTCGGAAAGAGTAAAAACACATCTAATAGGTTATCGTGTCATGGTTCATGGTCTACATCCGAAGGTCAGTTCGAGCTGCCCATCCCAACAATGCCGCATATGTCGAGCCTGCTGATTGAAAAAATGGGTGTTTGATTCGCACAGGCATTTCTTTGCAAAAAAGTTTGAGTACATCATTCAAGCGCAAGCCGCCCGCCGCCGCTCGTCATCGCTCAAGATGCAGGCCGAGCAATCGCCCGACTTGGCACGTACGACCGGAAGGCGTAAATTTACATGGCGTGTAACGTCACTTCTTCGTCGTCGAACTGGTTTGAGTCCTGTGGCGGAAGAGTATGCGAGCGAGGACGGGTCGTCGACACCGAGGGAGAAGGAAAAAGAAAAGGAGACGCAGACGCAGACGCAGACGCACAAGAAACTCAGGACGGACATGATTCGCAGGATGGATGCACCACCGAAACCCGTTGATCCGAATGGATGGATCAGTGAGGGAATGAAGCGTCCCTCAATCGAGATCGAGAGTCGCGGAGGACAGGAGAAGGAGCAGTTGACTGATCAGCCATCTTCTCCCGTTCAGTTCGAACCTCCGATAAACGTGACGAACAGGCCTATGGCGGCGGAAGTAGTAACCACAGAACCAGAAGATATGTTGAGACACGCACAGGCAGAGGGTGTACAAACGCCTTTCAATGCGTATGATATTCCTGGGATTGTTCCGTATAACAAGCACTGACGTTATAAGGTCGTCTAACAGCACGGTTGCTCCAGAAAGCAGTCAGCGAGCTACTTGTCAGTTTCCTCGATGGCCTTTGTATCATATATTGATTTACCTCACCATCTAGTTGGCCTGGATCCCCCCGATTCAAGCTTAGTTCACGATGGTCCGCCACAGCTGATTTCCACTGCCGCTGGAATGCCTCGCACGACGACCATCGAATTCGCTCCATCCGTAACTCGTCATTACGTACCGCTCACTACAGTTCCAAGCAAGTACGGTGATGGTGCACGAGTTTCCTCTATCGATGAACGCCCTAGAAGGGGACTTCCGCGTGGTGATTCTTTTCGCATATATCCTAACATAGGAGGACAGTCGCAAGTATCCTTAGCGCACAACCCCTTGCAACATGCAACCCAACCGATCATTAATCAGACGGGACACCAGCCAGTTAACCAAACTGATTTTGGGGGATTTCCCATGCCGCACAAATTATTGGCTATGCTTTTTGGGCGCTTATTTCCTGGGGCGACCAATCGCCTTCGAAGGACAGTGACAATCCCGGCTACAACAGCCCTCTCAGGAGGAGAACTGGGTCGGACAGCATCCATTCTCGGGGCTGAGCAGAGGGGCACTATTGGAAACATACCGAAGGGTTCCAAACCAGTTTCTTATATCTCTTTTGATGCGATTGTAGGGCGCAACTCTGCCTTTCAGATGCTTACCAACGAACAGTTGGAAGAGCTAGGTGGAGTAGAGTATCGTGGATTGAACGCGCTGTTGTGGTTGGTTGCGTTGGTGAGTCCAACGGCATGAAAAATGTATCCATTGATGATTCTTACCCACCATGAAAATAGTACCACTTTGGGACCCAGCTCGTCGCATTTGTCGTCATTGCCCCTTACATGGCAATGCCAAGGTGGGCTCAAGATTTTGTCCCTCCTGCATTGATTCGACCAGTAGCATCCCCATGGTGAGTCCGACTCTTAGCTCACGACCGACATTGATGATGATGCGGATGATAGGTTCTCCCTCTTTCAAGTTATTTCATCATATACGAATACTGGATTTTCTCTTGTAGATCAATCCATGGTTCCATTTCAGACAGCATACCCGATGATATTTTTCATGATCTTCTTGATTTTGGCCGGAAATACAGGTTTCGTGAGTTTCTTTCTTGCTTTCTGGTTCAATGAAGTGACCAAGTCTCCTGTTCTTACAAGCCTATTTTGTAAGTAACTATTTTTTGGTGCAGACATCCGGACTAACTGCTGGTATACAGTCTGCGATTTATGATGTGAGCATGCCCATGTCTATCATTGCTATGTTATTTAGAGCATCATTTAGTTGGACCATTGCAAAATTGACACCCACGAAGTCTCGCCTCTATGAGACTTTGCATTTTCTTCTCGATCATCCACGGCGTTGCTTTGTGTATCTATTCCCAGCCCATCAAACTTGGTTTCTCCTATCCATTCTGGTACTACTGAAGTGACTACATTGTTTAATTGTAGCAAAAAAGCTTAGCTCATTCAGTTCCCTATAGTTCCATTGATTTTTTCTGTTTCATGGTTCTCGACATAGGAATCCCAGAGATCGAGTCAATTCCATTTGGAACTCGGTTTGCAGCGGGATTACTGCAGGCCATTGATGTTCGTGCCTCTGGATTTGCCATCGTTCCGCCTGCTGCACTGGCTCCAGCTGTCAAGTACGTCTCCTCGGCTTATGTGCTACTGTTCCCTGCTCATTTTTATCCAGGGTTATGTACGTAATTATGATGTATATCAGCGTCTGTACGTATATCTTCACTCGTCGGGCTTCAAGGGACCAACTACTGACGCTGATTTATGCCAAGATCCGATAGCTATGAGGTCGGTTGCGTCACTTTCGAAATGGATAATTTAATTATATCTATCCAGCGTACGTTCCACAAATGTGTACGAAGAACGTTCGCTCGGGATATTCCACTCGGATGACCAGCTATCTGTGGCGGAGCAAGCATTTCAAACCAATGGGTCACGAATGGCCATGTGGGGTCGCTATCTGGCGATGCATGCACGTTACCAGCTTTCTTTTGGTGCGTCGTCGTTTATCTCATGTTGCACTTCTTTGAAATCTCTATTGAAGACATGTGGTGGTTGGCAATAGCCCTTTTTCTCGTCTGCATAATAGAGGTTTGCAGCGGATGATTCTCTGAGTCTGCGTCTGATTGTTGACTCTTTAGAGGGATAACTTGACGAATCCAGAGATCCAAGGCTGGTTCAACATATTCACGATCCGTACGTGAAAGGATATTTGCTGCAGACATAGCTAATCAAAAACACTTCTTGCCAGTCTTTGAGATAGTTTCAGCATACGGATCTGTTGGGCTTAGTCTCGGTATCCCGACTGTACGTGCAGTTTTGCGTTTGCCACGAGTCTATCGTCTCATTCATTGGCATAGCAAAATTATTCTCTCTCTGGGGCATTTCGACCACTGTCGAAACTCATCGTTTGTCTGGTCATGATACGTGGTCGTCATCGCGGTTTGCCTGTAGCAATCGACAGAGCTGTCGTACTCCCATATGAGTTTGAAAGAGCGGAAGAGAATCTGGACGTACCGTCAAGAGTAGATGAACAGCGGGACAGCCGATACAGTACCGATGCTGTCACGCATCCCATTGGGGAGGCTACAGATCACGCCGAACATGGGCAAACAATTGCGGAGAAGGGACAGGTCAGTGAAGACGGGGTCAACGAAGAGCGTACAACTTGAGCGGGAGAGGAATCAGCGGAAGGGTGGCAGTCATAATGGTGCTCGGACCTGCCGACGCTTAACCTATGTTACCGATTACTTTGTGGACAAGGGCGAGGGGGACACTCGAGAATATGTGTACTATAATCGGTGTGACATTGGTGAGACCTGGTTCCAGGCATTGGATGTAATCGATGGCTACCGTGCGATCTGCGTTATCCACCATCCAGTTGACTAGCATAAGTGCCTAAGGGGCTGTGATCACCATCCCCCCACCCTCTTGTTGTATTCGGAATGTAAGTTGGCTTACATACCCAACTTTCGTGTTGCGCCCTCATCAACCACTGGTTCATGAATCACTTTTGCCTCCGCGCAGCTACCCCCCCAGTGCCGGTTACTCCCCGAACGTTTTACTTCAGCGCAGCTTCGCGTTCTTCTATAGATGTCTTGACATTGTGGGAGATATGCTCAAAACTTCGGTCGCTCTGCGGCCGAGCCCGAACGGTGTTTCTTATCTTTTGTTCGCATCTCAGGCACTCTGGATATCCCATCTTAGGCGGAGCTCGGACTTACACACGAGGTCGAGGAATTGATCTGAATGGGGTGCTCACCGCTCCAAGAAGATGCTGCGCCATCCATCATCTTGGCGATGCCGAGACAAAGTCGACGTTCGTCCGAATCCCCGCAGTAGATGAGGTCTTGAGGGCGCGTCTGATGCCCCGGGCGTGATAATGAAACCCAAAAATCAAGGCACCTAGCCTCAGCGTCAAGTACTGATGGATCAGATGCCACAGCAGACCCGCGCCCTGAGATACGCTCCCGCGAGGGTGAGCAGTGCACGCCTTCAATTAAAGTAAGTGCTATTTTGCTTTCAGCGCTTCGCTCGGCCACTCTATCCGTATTCACATCGCCATCGCCATCGTTTCTCCCTTTTCACACTGCAGGCACGAAACGTCTCACCATCGGTGTCTTTGTTTTGAAGGCTATTAAAAATTGCCTTTGTGGTCTCTTCCACCCCCGAAACCAGCGACTCTCCTGCTCAATGACGAAACTGTGTTTATAAACAGTTCGAATGTAACTCGTCTTGATGATAGGCTTCCTGCGCAGTCATTGCTATCACCGGCCATCAGATGGACTATACCTTTATGACTCATCTTTATTGTGCACAGACGCGCATGATAAACACCACGTTATTCCGGTGGATGACAGTTAGACGGGACATGATTGGATGCTGAGCAACTGTGCAATCAAACGGTTTCAAGAAAACGTGCTGTTCCAAACGAGAGACGCTGGGACTTTCAGACGAGTCCGACTCGTGAAGAGGGGCTGGTGTGGGAAGCTTTATATTATCCGACGGCTCCTCTTTTTTCCGGTAAGCTTTCGAATGATGCAAATGACCTGGAGCCCTGCTCGCCACACTTCGTTCCGCTTGTTTGTTTGACAGTGACCTCATCCAACTTCAGACAGGAGTATTACTCGGGGACAGTCTCCAAGTGGAGTTCAACAATATAAAAAGATGCTATATGGTCTACAAACAAAGAGCGCGTACAGGATGCAGGTGATATGAATGCAATATTTTCTACGACAACAATTCGAGCTACCCAAATCTCTACAGTTTGGTCTTGAACTGTGCAAGACCCAAGGGTTGGTCTGACAGAAACGACATCAGGGTCAGAATCTCCGAAATGGGTGAGGTAACTGAACACACGCACACGTTGTGTTATACAAATTGTCAGTGGGCGTAACCCCGACGTGCGCATGGAGGCCGCTCGCGTCGACCATTTCAGGCTTCAGGTCGTCGACGGTCCGGGCACCCATGAGACGCATGCCCATTTGAAGCTCGTCCTGGAAATAAGACGCACAACATAGTTAGCGGTGTCGTCACTCTCCGACGGATGGACGGCGTAACGCCGCGGCCACTGTTGGAGATTGCGGAAACATACCTGGAAGATTTGGATAGCTTTTTCGACGCCGGCTTCCCCGTATGCACAGAACGAGTACATAAATGCACGTCCGACTCCTACGGCCTTGGCGCCGAGCGCGAGGGCCTTGAGAACATCTGATGCACGGCGGACACCGCCATCGACGAACACCTCGAACTTAGGGTTCGGCCAAGGACCCCGGGTCTTCAGAGCTTCCACGACTGCGATCAAGTTCTCGATACCGGAACGGGCTGTGTCGAGTTGCCGACCGCCGTGGTTGGAAAGGACGATGCCGGCAAGACCATAGTCATACGCCAGAAGGGCATCTTCCGGCGTGGCGACACCCTTGAGCACGATAGGCACTTTAAAAAGTATGAGTGAACCGAGAGAATGAGTAAGAATCGGGGACGTACTGTTTGTGATGCTCTTGAACCAGGGAATGTCTTTCCATGACAAGGAAGGGTCGATGAATGTCTGAGGGGATGGTTTCGCTCGGAGAAATGGGTAGCCATATGCGCAAAGCTTACCGAAATGGCGCGGGCAACACCTTCGTCCTTCTTGACGCCTGATTGGTTTTCTTGAACCTTGGCAACTCCAGACTCATCGACGAATTTCATGCGCATGTCCTTCTCACGGCGACCAAGCTGTGGGGCATCGACGGTAATGAATAGACCTTTGACACCACGCTTTTCTGCGTGCTGTACGTATTTCTTGGTGATCTCTCGGTCACGGTTGACGTACAACTGGACGAATTGGACTTGTCCAGGGACAGCCGCATCGACGATTTCGTCAAAGGAGCAAGAAGCAAGGGTAGGTATCTGTCGAAAACTCGTAAATAGAATGCATGAAGGAAGAAGAGCTGTGGATGCACCATCTGGATAACTCCGTGCTTGCCAGCGGCGCGTGTCAAGTTGAGTTCCCCATCAGGATGGCCAAGTTTGCCAAGGGCGGTCGCTGACTGCAGTTCTTTCAGAAAATTCCGTTGTGGCGTTCTCGATCAGGGAACATACGATATAGACTGGGAGGGATGACCTTTGTCCCAGAATTGTGGTCGACCAATCGACTGTGGAAACATCTCGTAGAATGCGTGGCCGGAACCAGATCCTGCATGAATAAAGTCAATTCAAAGTGCCTGGTGATTAGAGCAAGGAGTTGTTCCAGACCTTTGGAATGCAGCACGGTTTTCGCGAATCGTGATCTCATCGTCGGAAGCCGACGAGTAGTATGCCCATGCCTTTGGCGGGAGGATTGTCTTGGCGACTGCCTAAACGGAACCATGAGAAGGTTATTCCCATGGGTTTAAAAAAGCGTACCTCAAAGTCGTGCAAGTTTACGATTTCATCAAGCGATGGACGAGTTGCCAACAACTCTTGGCGTTTCACTTCGTCCGCAGACACCTCCTTCTCCTTGACGACAGTGTCGGGGTCGACAGGGCCAAGACTAGAACACGTAGCATATAGATGACCGTTGGTCTGGTTATTATATGATCACTTACTGCTTCTCCTTGGGCAGATGAGTAGTGATTACATCCGGGGGGTGGATCGGGTCATAGGCATCGCTACGGGGTAATTGATGAGATGGTGTCGCGACAGTTGGAAGGCTGCGTACGTGGCATCTTTCCCGGCATATTTCAAGATGATTCTGCTACCCCCGGGATGTTCTATATCGCAACCAAAAATAAGTGTTAGGCCATGATGGCCATAATGACTGCGCACCTGGCAAAAATTCAGTCACATCATAGACCTTGCCTATCCATCAAATTAATACAGATCATAGCATTTGGGAAGAGGGAAGTACCGTGAACGATGACCCAGCAGCTCGAGGCACTGTTATGCTCGGCGACAGTTTGCGAAGAGATGTAAGACATGGAGGAAGTCGGGGAAAAGTGACTATGGGGAAATCCGCTGAAGATTTCTGCGGCTTTTGAGACGCTGCCCACGGAATAACGGGGACCACAGAATTACTCTCATGAGATAACTCCCACTCAAGGGTGGTGAGCGTGGTAGTCTTTCCGAGGTTTTGCGTCGGGGATAGACCGGTATATCGCGTAAACTTTGCATGCTTTGTTGCTTGCGATAAGTAGCCGTCCGGCGAGGTAGGGGTTCTCATTGGTATTTCCACGATGGGACACGGGATTGACGAGCCGGGAACACCATCATGGAGGCGCTCGGTTTATCCGGCAACCAGGCGGATTGAGTCTTGATTGCGTTGTATCCTCTCTAACTCCAACTTCACGCGCGGATGTCGAAGTGCCGGTCGGTGCAAACTCGATTGAGGAGCGTGGATGCGGCGCTCCTCGCGCTCGCACGTATGGATGGCTGTACTGACTGCTAGTTGTCCTTGGCTGTCGGCTGTAAAGCACAAGGTGTCAGATCGCGACGCAGTGGTTTTGGGGACATTACCAAGGGCCCGGGCGGGACGGCAAAGTAGCTGCGGATTGAACGCAGCGGAACGGCGTTATCATCATCTACGGGCCAGTTGCGACCTTGCAAGTAGGATGGATCTACTAAATCTGTCAACTGTGAACTCACAAACTGGTACGATAAGTCCCGGAGAGGCACTGGGCGATAGTTTGTTTGTAGCACGCGGCCGCGTCTCAGCCTCAGCCGATCGTCGCAGAAAGGAAAGGTCGAAACGCCCAAGATGAACACAAAACAGTCGCATCGAAGAAGAGTGTACGACTACTATCATACGGTACTTGAAACGTGGCGGAGGCTTTCCCGCTCGACGAAAAAAACCAATTAATTTGCGTCGTAATACTTTGCACTGTCAGCGGCGCGTCGCTTCGGGTGGTTGAATGGGACCAGTCATAGTTATTTCGAGGTCTACTCCTCACGATGCATGTACCGCTTTCCATTGTGTATATCCGCTCAATGACCGTTCCAGCTGCTTCGTATGGCTGGGTAGCCTGTGTCCCGGTCCTTCGAGCAGTCTGTTGAGGCTTCCGGTTGAGGGCGGGGTGCCGTTGGTTGGTGATATATGACAATATGGTTTAGGTCGATGACCCTGATGGTCAGTTGTGGCATATATGAAGACCCAGGTCAATTTGAAGTTGTTCACACGATTGCGGCATTGAGACTAAGCCCGATGCGGAAGCGCGGAGGAAGGGAATCCGGCGATCTTGGGTTTCATGGAGACTGAGCCAAACCGAAATCAGTGTCTCGATGGTCTTTCCATACGAAGTTCTTCTCCGTCTGTCCCCGCGGCTCAACATCAGAATCGGGCGTAGAGGCAACCCGGCTCACCAAAATGGGTTGGACCTAACTCGGCACACAGCTCACCTCCTACGTAACAACATCCTGACCCTTTCTACGCATGACCACTCGAAAATCTTCCGACTGGCACCCCCCCGGGCTTTATAAACCCTTTGCTTTCCGCTTCAACCACAACACGCCTCTTCTCTTAATCCCTCTTCTGTGTATAAACAGCCCTTCTACCTTACACTCCAACAACCATGCCTGGTCTCGACTTCTACAAGAGCTCTGAATACAACAGTGCTTCCGTCGCTGCACCCGCTCCCCAGACCCCCGTCCAGGAATCAAATGGTTCCGCTGACGTGGCAACCCCTTCCCCAGATGCACCCTTGAAAGCCGGTGTCTACTATAACGCCCGACTCGACCCCAAGAACTTCTTGGAGGGCCCTCTCTCCTGGGATCCCGCTACCCGTCTCCGCCAGATGCTCGCCCGCCCTGGCATCGTTGTTCGTACACATCCCTCTGCTCCTCGGTCACGTTTTATCTAACTCCGTTTGGTAGGTTGCCCCCGGCATTTGTGATGGCATCAGTGCCCGATGTGCACTCGAGGCAGGCTTCGATTGTCTCTACCAAAGTGGTGCCGCTACCACCGCTTCACGGCTTGGTCAACCAGACCTCGCTATCGCAACTTTGAACGACTTTGTTCAGAGTGCACAGATGGTCTGCAGCTTGAGCCCCACGACACCTGTCATCGCCGACGCTGACACGGGGTAAGACATTCGCTCTCTCTTCTCCGCATCGTCCTCACATGCCATTCTGGCAGTTTCGGTGGAACGGCAATGGTCGCCCGCACCGTCTACCAATACGTCCGCGCTGGCGTGGCCGGTATGCACATTGAGGATCAAGTGCAGACCAAGCGTTGCGGTCACCTGATGGGGAAACAAGTCGTTTCCCGCGAAGAATTTCTTACTCGCATTCGTGCTGCGGTAATCGCACGTGATTCCATTCCTGGTGGCTCCAACTTCGTGAGTGTTCACCAAGTGAACCTGTCGATGAACCCCTCGCTTACAATTTATAGGTCATCATTGGTCGCACAGATTCCGCCCAGGTTCTTGGCATGGAAGAAGCTGTCACTCGTCTCAAGCTCGCGGCCGATGCTGGTGCCGACGTTTGCTTCATCGAGGGTGTCAAGACTGCTGAACTCCTCACATCGACGGTGAAAGCACTGGCTCCGAAGCCTGTCCTCGTCAACGTCATCTCTGGCGGCCTTACGCCATCGTTCACTTGCAAAGAGGCTGAGACACTCGGCGCAAAGATTATCAGTGAGTTTCCTTTCCCATGGGGGACAGATTCAGGACCTCACGCGGTTTCAGTCTTCTCTCTGGTCTCTTGCGTTGCTGCAGTGCACGGAATTCGTGCGGCTATGCAGTCGCTGAAAAAGACCGGCACCGATTTCTCTTCAGCACAAGGAATGGACCCGAAAGCATTTTTCGAAGTCATGGGTATGTCGCCTGTGAACAATTCAAACGTTGACGCTTATACCGCTCTGCTAGGTCTTGCTGATGTCGTCAGTCTCGACACTCGTGCGGGTGGAAGTTCTTTTGATGTCGTTTAAGGTCGACTATCAATCATTTTCTTTTCTTTTTCTGCTGGAGCTTTTTCGGAGTCAACATCACGCTATGTAACAAGAGCCATCCGTACCAACCGTATCCATGCTCACTCATTAGATACTTTTTCTTTACATCTTTAATCCTCTGCGGTGAATAAGAACTGGAGTTGGAACCCTTTTTTTCGCAGTCCTGGTACGGTGCGTGAACTTGAGGTCGAACTTGAAGAGCTTCCATTTTAGGTATGTCGATCGCGAGGCGGAGTTCCGCTGATGGGCCAGCGAGTGAGTGGCCTTTGACGCCCGGCATTTTGAGCTTGATCACTCGCCCTGCTCCAACTTTGAACTCCGCACTGACAGTGCTATCCGCGTCTCTCGACTCGCAGCCACTGCTTCTTGCGATGGCCAACGGGAAACCCCTCACAGGTGAAGAAGTCGCCTCACACAACAGTCGCCAGAGCTGCTGGATCATCGTCCATGGTATGCTCGATTTGACACTGACTTCGAGTCAAGTGGGACTGAGAAATCGGCGTTTGCGCAGGAAACGTGTACGATGTGACCGACTTCTTGGATGGTGTGTTCTATCGTGTTGTATACGTGGTACTCTCGCTTAGTTAAAGCTTTTTCCCAGATCACCCGGGTATGTGCACATTCTGAGGATCTCTTCACACGAATCAATGCTTTCGGACAGGTGGAAGCAAAATCATCCTAAAATATGCGGGAAAGGATGCGACGTATGTCCTATCGTGGATCGGGTACCAACCAGAGCGCTGATCATGTGGACAGAAAGGAATACGAGCCTATCCATCCACCAGACGCTATCACAACCAACCTTAGACCGGAAAAACAGTAAGAAAGAAATTATGCTTTACCCGAATCCCTGTCAGCTCTCGTTTAATAGCCTTGGGCCTGTCGATCTCGCAACCGTGGAAAAGGTGGAGGAATCGATTTCGGACGAGGAACGTGCCCGGCAAGCCCGCGTTGCAGCTCGACCACCCCTTTCCGAGGTTCTTAACCTTCATGACTTTGAGGTTTGTAGTCTTGAATTTCGATCGGATGATTTCGTTCTTCATCGTTTCCTAGGCCATTGCTATGAAGGTCATGCCGGAGAAAGCGTGGGCATATTATTCTTCAGCAGCCGACGATGAGATCACCCACCGCGAAAATCACTCTGCTTTCCACCGGTAAGTCAGCATTTGTATGGTCAATGCATGTTTTCGCCAACGCGTCATGCAGTATATGGTTCCGTCCTCGCGTTCTCCGGGATGTTACCAATGTTGACTGGTCAACGACAATCTTGGGACATAGGACGAGCATGCCTGTTTACATCGTGCGGATGTCCTTTGGGCGAAACCCACTCACGTTGACCTGTCACATGTAGACGGCCACTGCTCTAGGAAAGCTCGGTCATCCCGACGGTGAACTCAACTTGACGAAGGCGGCCGCGAATCAGGGCGTCATACAAATGGTACGGTGATGCGTTGACGATATGCCTTTCTATCTCCATTGATTGTGCAGATCCCTACTCTCGCATCGTGTTCGTTTGACGAGATCGTGGATGCTGCGGCGCCTGGTCAAGTGCAGTTTCTCCAGCTGTACGTGAACAAGGATCGCGAGATCACTAAGCGCATTGTTCAGCACGCTGAGAAGCGCGGAATCAAAGGTCTGTTCATCACTGTCGATGCTCCGCAGCTCGGTCGCCGTGAGAAGGACATGAGACAGAAATTTGAGGCCGAGGATCCCTCAGAAGTAAAGCAAGCCGGCCAGGGCAATGTTGATCGCTCGCAAGGCGCCGCAAGAGCCATCAGCGTAAGTACAGCTTGACTTCCTGGCAAAGCATGTGATTCAAATAGTGTCCCCAGTCCTTCATCGACCCCAGTCTAAATTGGTCTGACATGAAGTTCTTCAAGAGCATAACCAAAAGTAAGTTTCGTGAACCTAGCTAGGCGTGGGCAATATCGATCTTTTGCGCTTTAGTGCCATTGGTCCTGAAGGGTGTGCAGTGCTGGGAAGATGCGCTCGAAGCTTATGACACTGGCTTGGCGGGAGTTGTCCTTTCTAACCATGGTGGCCGTCAATTGGACTTTGCTCGCTCCGGGATCGAGATCCTTGTCGAGGTTGTGGATAAGCTAAAGGAAAAACGGGGGTTGCGCTTCCCTAATGAAAAATTCCAGTTGTTCATTGATGGAGGCGTACGCCGCGCAACAGACGTCATCAAAGCCGTTGCCCTCGGAGCTACAGCAGGTAAAATGACGCCCTCCATTGCCTATTTCTTACTAACAGGATGCGATAGTTGGTGTGGGTCGTCCTTTTCTTTATGCATTCTCGTCATACGGACAAGAAGGTGTGGAAAAGGCGCTGCAAATCTTGCATGTATGGTCACTACATACTCTTCCTTGGCTTTGTTACTCACTCACTGGGACTACTAGAATGAATTCGAGATGAACATGCGACTTATTGGCGCGCGCCATCTCCAAGAGATCATTCCCGAAATGGTGGATGTTTCAAATATCCATAACCATACTGTGCTTGTTCCGCATGACCATCTGTACGACACCAATTGTGCGTCTTTTGGATTGCTCTCCAAGGGATTATCCCTGATCAACTCTTCCATTCCGTAGACGAACGCCTTCAGATCGCACGGATCAAGGAGATAAGGAGCAAACTTTAGTTACCCTCGTGCAACCGCGTTGCTCAATCTGTCGTCGTCCGTCATTCCATCGGAATGTTTACCCAGCTCATTTCACCATGTCGCTGTCCTTCTTTGGTCATCGTTATCTTGCCC
Organism: Fistulinella prunicolor; assembly: GCA_038089875.1. Classification (NCBI taxonomy): domain Eukaryota; kingdom Fungi; phylum Basidiomycota; class Agaricomycetes; order Boletales; family Boletaceae; genus Fistulinella; species Fistulinella prunicolor. Next base: position 39,507 of record JBBPLP010000082.1, on the reverse strand, counting down.
ATTTGGACAACTGTTTGTCTTTGGGATGTTTGAGATTCTGGGTACCATAATCCAAGGATCAGGGTTCGGGTCTAGCCTTCGCAAAACCCATTCAAACGCGTCGACGGAAATGAAGACATTCGATAAAAAATACAGCCTTCCTACTGAAAAAAAACTAGTCCCTGATGAGGGATACGTCAAGACCCTTATCCTGGTATAGCTCTGAATTGCCTGCGAGGCACTATGTTGCGAGGGACGGACGACCTTAAGAACACGAACACCAGAAGTCCGGAGATGACCACCAAGGACCACCGGACGAGGAGAGAGCGCGCCCATATCATGATTGAGGTACGGTTGAACCAAGGATCAGACTGAAAAGCGGCTAGGGTTGTTGAATCCAAGCAGCCATACTCACCACCCGACGATTTAGATCCGCCACACCGGATTGAGACGTGTGTCAAAAACGTACACCGCTGGCCTCGTGTCTGTCTACATTCTTCAGTCGGTCCTTGAACGTTCAAGGTTGTGTCTATGGATATGTAAGTTTAGCAATCGCTGGTGTGAAGATGACTTCCCGCGCGCGCTGTCATCATAATCGGCACCGCTGCTCTCGTTAACGATAATGATAATTTGTTACCCATGAGGAATCACCAATGCCATCTGACGTTCTCCCGGGCTCCGTCGGATCATATATGTATGCGCCACTCTTTAGCCCCGCAGTCCGACAACCAAGATAGATTAGTGGCGAATTATCCAAGGTGGTCATTTTCCTGCCACGGGGACGCTATGCGTCAAGCTGGCGAGCCAAACGCTTCTCGATGTGCCTGCTCTCTCTGTGGCTGGGCAGGCGGAGCTGGAATACAGCTGTACGTATGTTTTCCGCCAGTTGTCGCGTTAAGCATGACAGTCCGAACAGCACACAAGTAATCTCATCACTGACATGTTAACCTCAGACCAATCATACAGATTGACATTTCGAAGTTATCAGCGCTGCGCCCAGTTTGCTATGATGTCGAGTCGTCGACTGGCGAGAGGTAGGTATGATTGGCGGACATAAATCCCTGCCAATGGCCCTCAGGCTAGCTCATCATTGCTTTCGTGTGCGGAGATCTCCAACGCGACACCAGTTGACACATATGGGAGACGAAGACAATGACGTTCCCTTTGGTTCTCGCGCGAACTATAACAGCTCCTCGTGTACATTGAAGTAACTGCCGGGCGCACGTACGATGCCTTATCAGTTCACCTACGCAGGGAACCGAACCACATGAACAGCTTACCGTAATATTTTGCCGGCACCGCGACAGCTTCCAGCGCCTCCCTCGCCCCACTTGACGATCCAGCGACCAACGACTTCGCCCTTGTCGTTGAACGTCTCTGCGACGGTCTCCTCCTCGCCTGGGGGGCCCGCTTTGCCTGCCGAGACAACATCCTCGTCCGGCGGGGGTAGCTGAATCGAGAGCGGGAGTTCCCACTTGGCGAACGGGCGACGCGTCTCTACCAAAAAGTCGGCATCATAAACACGCGTGGTGAGCTTCTTGAGTGTCAACGTGAGGGTGGTCATCTCGACGCCTTCAATGCCCTCGTTCTCGGCCGGAGTGAGACGACGGAGGTCGACGACGTACGGCGCGCCGCACCAGCCAACGAGCGCGGTGGAGATGCTGCTCGTCGACAGGGCGGTGGCCGTGAGGAAGATACGCGCCGAGGTGGGGAGGGAGGATTCGACGATGAAGAGGAAGGGTGTCATAGTGAACGTGAGGCCGAGCGAGGCAAGCGAAAAGAGTTTGAGGCGGCGAAATGTCTGGGTGAGGGGTCCGTGGTAGGAGACCGGCTGGTCGTCCGACGCTCGTTGGGGGTCGAGTGGGCTGGTGTGTGCGCCGACACGTTGCAGTGCGCAGGCCGATCGGGACAGTCGTCGGGAGGACGACGACCAGGCTGAACCGGCTGTACCGAGCCGTAGCCGTACAGAGTGAGACCCGACGCCGACGTTGGGGGCGGTAGCGACCAGGAGTCGTGGTGCCGTGAAGTCATGACAGCGCGCCCAACCAGAGTGATGATGTCTACATAGACTTCTGACAGTGTCGAGCGTGGACTTGGGCTTGAACGATGCCGTTGCTCTTCGACACAGCAGGTCTTGACCAAGTGTGAGCGTGAGCGGTGTACGGCGGGCACCAGCGAGCGACATCGAAAAGCGTGTGGAAGCAGGTGGCCATCGCCTTTTTCCTCTTACATATCCCAAAGCCGTTATTGGCGGCCGCGCGTCCTGCCGGCCATCACATCATGGACGCACCCGTCTACTACTCGAAAGCCGAGTTCATCGAAACAGTACGGACGAGTTCCATTCTTTTTTCGCAGCGTGATATCATCCGGACGTGTTCTTTGTAAAGGATACAGGCAACAAGGTGTCTCGACGCGCCACTATCGCGGGGCCACAGAACATCATCCTTGGCGGTAAGACGATCATATCGAGCGGCGCCATCATTCGAGGGGACCTCAGAAGAACTGGACCTGGGCATGCAGTGGTCATATCTCTGGGCAGATACTGTCTGGTCGGGGATGGCTGCATCATGAGGTGCGCATGACATTCCGTTGCACCAATCCCAGGACGACGCTCCTCTCCAATAGGCCACCGTACAAAACATACCGCGGAAACTTCAATTATTATCCAATGAAGATTGGTGACCACGTTCATATTGGCGCCAACTCTGTCGTCGAAGCAGCAACTATCGGCAACCACGTTATCATCGGAAAGAACTGTATTATTGTGGGCGTGCAGGATTTGCTGCTTGCGTGATTCATTTCTCATCGAAATCATCTCCCAGGGAAAGTTCACGATCATCAAGGATTGCGCCCAGGTCGCGGATAACACCGTCATCCCACCCAACACCGTCATACCCGCCTTGGCTTCGTTCGCCGGATCACCAGGTTCGTGACGACGTGTAGATTCATAGCGATTAATTACCGCGACTGAGGAAGCGTTCCAGGCCGTTTCGTCGCAGACCTACCAGAGTCCACTCAGGAGATGGTGGAAGCGCAAACGAAACAGTACTACACTCGGTTCCAGCCCTTGGACCGATGAACGGCTGTTTGTGGCAATTTTCTTATTCCTGTGCATTCTCACTGTATACCGGTATCTTAGAGCTTTCTGCGTCCCTTGATTGATGATAATACAGCTTGTGGCTTGAAACGTCTTAGTGCGCAACCTCCTAACTCGACTCAGTTGAGTCGATCCTCAATGGAGTCGTGGACCCTCGTTATGGGGGCATAAGACGAGCAGTCATCCCAATCAATCTATAATGTGTTGCTCCTGATGGACCCCCAGATCGTTCTAGTGTCATGAAGTCATGTCAGTGTGTCTCTGCCATGAAGAACTGAGTGCGTCTACATTCTGAGACATCCTCTTCAGGTGTGCTGTGTGGCCGTGTATTTCACCTTAGTTCGAAAGGCGAAGCAGAGTGCATGTGTATGTACATACATTCTAAGATACCCTTTTCGAGTGAACCGCGTGGGTGGCGTTTCGCCTTAGCTCGAAATCCTGAGGTGAACTAGTGCGTCGCATCCACACGCACCGTATCGAATCAAACATGATCCCAGAACATCGTCTCAAACCATGGACGGTATATGGATTAATTATGTTTCCTCTTTCTCGATGTACCTGCAGGGCCACTATGTCACATATAGCAAGCTAACGGCTGGTGGGCATTATGCGTATCGCACCGAACGTCCGAGGGCCAGATATGAATCTCTACTCTTAGCATGTCCTTCTCCGTTCCCTCTCATAAACTCGCAGTAACCACAGAATCATATCAATAAACAAGAAAACAAGAGAATTCAGTCCTTTAGGCGTCATTCGCTCGCTGGCACCGACGTTGGCCCTACTACCCCCGCTAGTATTAGGCTGGTGAAAGATTACTGCATCGACTATTGCGTCATCTAGCCATTACAGTTACATCCATAAACGTCTAATGAGCCCGATCATGTTGATTATATACGCGCTGGCCTCGCGGAATGGCATGGCCCACGCGTGGCTCATATTTGTGGCGTCTCCACGTAAAACCCTACTTATGCGACGCGACAGGGAAGTTCGTCGGTCACACTCGTGGCAGCCCTCTCGTCGGTTGCACACAGCTTCGAGGGACCTATCCCTTCGACTCAATTGTCTACACATAGACTGCATCAGCATATTTGAGAGTGCTGCGAATTCAAACTCGCGCAACGGTTTGAAGCAAAGGTAAGCGAGATTGCGACCGGTTCCCAAGCTGAGTTTGAAGCCTTTACGAGCTGCCGTGAGCGCGGCGACTCTCCCTGAGCTGCCAGTCCCCTCAAAATCAGACAGACTCTGCCAGGCTGTTTGGCAAGGTTGAGTGGCGGAAGCACTTTGAAGCCTTACGGTCACACGGTGCATCCCCGCCATTGCCTATACCTTTTCAGATGCCGTCGCGGATTGCATCATCATGTCATGTGGATAGATGCTGTCCCCACAGTTTAACGTGAGTGCTGGCAGTTGCTCATCACTATTTGGTACCCGCGGTTTCTATAATTACCACTAGACCTTGTTGAGGACACTGGCCAGCCTTTCCCCAGCCAGGTTTATACCGCAACAGGCTGACTTGACTGCCGAGGCGAGGTGCCTTGGTGCGTGGAGCCTACCATCAATTGAGTCGCTATCTATTAGTATCAGGTATGTACTAGAGCATTGCGAACAGCCTAGAAGACGACGATGGAAACATGGCACTATTTGAACGATTCAATGGTATAAATGACGAGCATTCTGACCGGCGAAACGACCTTGACGAACCAAGTTGACGTTCTACACACTGCCCTTTGATGATTGACTTAATTAATCGAACACAATTTTGGGCATAATTTCAGAGGTGACGCTCAGGTTCATCAACAACACGATTCGTAGGTAAACGATCTGACACTCAGCGATCCATATTACGCATGATTCGTAGTGCTGCTTGTTTAGGGTCCATGCTATCAGTACGTAGTGTGCAATCGCTCACACTGGCAGCGCTGACAGCACTACTAGTAACAACTCCAAATTTCGGGCTTTTTATTGTTCGCAATTCGGGACAAGTAAGAAAACACTCCACTTTGTAACGAGAAGTAGGAAAGAGATAGCATTACGATCTCATCAATTGTTGCCCTCATAGGAACGGCGACTAGGTGGCGCAAAGTTCAATCATGTGGGCGATCACTCACTCTACGAGATCGTGACACGTTGTAGCCCATACTAGTACATCTTGAAGGATCGTTGCGGGACTGCGGCCCGTCGGGTAATTCAGGGTGAAGACAAGACGACACAGGATCTCGGTGACCCCAGTGGAAACCTGGGATCATTATTAATCGAGGTTAGTGTGCTTTCACCGCCAGGGGCATGTAAGAAAGGCTAGACTAGGAGTCTCTGATGTAGGCAGGTCAAAGAGTGGAAGGATGATGCATTGATGATTCATAAGCTTTCGAATGTAATACATGATCCGAATCCAGTGTACATATATACTAGGTCATTGATAGCGTAGTCCAATGTCAAAATAATGCATAAGGTAACATATGTATATCCATAAGGCTAACGTCCTGCACGCACTGTCGGACTGCCTGGAACCATGATCTCGACTCTTTCTGGCCTGACGGGCAACGTAACCCTGAAATCGTTTCGACACAAACATGGTCTCTTCGGTGTCGAAGGCTTCGCCCATGCGAACAGTTCTTGCAACGACATTATACATGATGAGAAATCAGCTCTCTCCCGCATCTTCAGGACGTCCCCCAAAGTCATCTGAGCCTATAGGCTCAAGTGATCAGCAATGTCAGACCTGGAGGCACGATATAGTTACTTACAAGCTGCTCGGTGATCCAGTCAAGATAGGCAATCAAGCGATGAACGTTATCAAGCATCGTTTCCAGTCCAGTCATGAACGCTTGCATTTCTTCCTCGGTGGAGGTGACAGGAGGACGAGCAATGCCTTTCCACCACCAGCTGTTTGCCGTTTCCTTGATGCCTCCGGCGGTACGATAACTCAAAACTAGCGGCGACAGTTGTTGATGGAGGACATGAAGATGTTGCAACAGTCTTCTGGTGCGCGGGCGCGCAGCGGAATATTCCAAGAGAAGATTGGAGGTAGTACGCCAATATATTGCATACAGATGTGCATCTTGGTGTTTTCCATAACCATGTGAAACTATCGGGTCGGAGATGAGGTCACCCAACTCGTCCAGGGCAAGATTGAGCTATGGGTGTGTCAATAAACGTAGATCATCCAGCCGAGGGAAGGAACGTACGCTTCTGCCAATGAAACTACCGGGCGTAAAGTCGAGAAGAAAATGGTTAGGATCGAGAAACTCTGTCAGATTGGCCAACGTGTCGACTTTTGGGGAAAGATGGGGTTGCTCGGGGAGTTTGTGCGGAATTATGACTCTCGAAATACTAGAGTTGTGACGTCGATTGCTGTCGGCTGGCATGGATACGACTAAATAACTTACCTTGCTCGATGGGCGTCGAAGAAAGCACGGAGGGGTAAACCGAGGCCGATGCTCAATGATGATAGAGCCTTCGCATGTTGAATTTGTTCAGAGAGAAACTGTATGACGGCGGCATGCTGATCTGTCGGTTCACACAGCGACGGATTTATGTGACAACGCATATATCTCGTGGTGGGTGGAAGGGGGAGCCGCGGCGCTGATATCCAGGAACTTGGTTGTCGACGTAGTTCGGATGCATACGACGACTGGAGAGCGTCGTTCAGCTACCGCAACAAATACCGATGGATGATAACTTACCCATTCAAGAAGTCCCCATATCAATAAACAAAACGCGACAATACCCGCGAGCGTTTTTGCAGGATCGTAAGCCGAGTAGAGCAGCCTGTCAAACGCGACGATGATCGGGGAGAGGTGGGTTCTATGGCCAAATAGTGCCCGTCCGTTGACTTTATGCTTCCGAAGGTAGAGATGAGATCGATGTTGATGTCGCGCAGGCGAACTGAGTGTAGAGATCTTCTGCTGAAGGATAGCGACATCAAGAGTCGATATGATATCTGTGGAGCAGTCGGAAATGTCGCTAGGTGGCGTGGACGATGTAGGGCTGCTTTCTGCCGAGGTTGAGGGTGTCGCAAGTGGTCCGCGGTGGGGGGTTAATCGGATAGGAGTTCGTGAAGTCATGTCGGCGAAGTCGATATTAGAGAGCTAACGGTTTAAGAGGATCAGCGTACAAGTTCAATAAGTAGCGTATAATCTTGAGGACTGAGCCAGCCAGTCCGTTTGTGAGGATCGTCCCTGCAATAGCACGGCGGTTGCGACCAGAGTGCGTATTTATGCTGCCCCATCGAACCCACTATCCCAGTGGACAAAAGGAAATTCCTTAATGTGTCCAGTTGAGCTGCCCACGCATACGAAATGGGCGCGAAGTACGTGAACGTGGAAACGCAAAGTTCCTTGGCTGTAGCAGTTATTGTGAAACCATGGAGATTAGCAACGGCGACGGGGAGACGGGGAGACGAAGTCTGAAATAGTCGTGATGGGGTTTGAGCAAGACAATAAACGCGCTACTCAATCATTAGTAATTACGGCGTCCCATATAAGTCATATAGGCCCCTATGTGAACCAGCTGCACTTGGGGATGATGCAGAGGTGACTCTCCAGGCATTCAACGATGGGCATGCCAGAATGATCATAAACTGTGCCCGACATGATGATGTCTGCTGCTGATACTCCGCACTACTCAGCCGCTCCAGCGAGCCTTATAGGCGACGACTCTACTTCCAGCTGACTCAGCATACCTCCAGGTGCAGCCGCAATAGAGCCGATATCACCATCCAAGAAACCGGAATTTCTGTTTTCTTTTTATCAATCACGCAGCATCAACACCAAAGTGTGCCAGACCAAATCACCAGGATTTATGCTAGTAAGGAAACCCAAAATACACAATCAATATGCCTAATTTCAACTAAGAGGTGGTAATAGAGACAGAATAGCTGTTAGTCAAGAGCTCGGCAGAGCCAGTGAAGGGCTCAGTCCCGGACTCGAGGACCTGAAGGTACATGGAAGATGGGACACCTTCATTGTCGATGAGCCACGCTAATTATGTGTTAGAGCAGTTTACAATGTACACAGCTGAACATATCTCACTGAAGAATTCATTCAAATCGGCGTTGAAATCGGTTATGTCACCGTTTTGGCTGACAAAGGAGATGGTCTCCCAGTTGCTGTTAGGACCCTTCCAGACGTTCCAGCTGTAACCATCAATGGTGACATCAGAAGTCTGAAGAGAGCCAACAGGTTCAATCCTATCATGAGAGTCAGGAACAACGACAAAAAGTATCTCGTTAGGTAAGCTTACCCGCCGAGGCCAGAGAGCCAGATCATAATCTCGTAAGAGGAGGCGGAAGAGGCTTGGGCACCACTGGCAGTCGTACCGAACCAGATATCGTAGGAGACATCAGCACGAATGTCAGAAGACTGGCTGACGTATTCCCAATTCCAGGCTGTGGGTGCGGAGGTGATGTCGCTCAACTACGATACAAAGTAAACTTCAGGCCGTCTTCCACGGCTGCGATGATGAACTACTCACCAAAATACCCTTGACAGTAGTTGATTCGACGTTCGTGTCTGTTGACCGTTATAAGGTACAGTCCTCAAATTTTATGAAAAGGACTTACAAGTCTTGACGTCGTTCTCGTTGTCAGCCCAACTCCAGGTGGTGGACCAGGAGATATCGTTGCCGGACGTGCTGATCAATGTCGCAGTCTGGCTACCTGTGCCATCCGCTATGAAATAGTTCCATTCAATTGCGCGATTAGCTTCAGCTATATATTGCTTACCGATTCCCCACTGATTATTACAGAGATCGTAATTGCCCTGAGCCGAGCAGGCATATTGGCCAGTGAGGACATTTTGACCTTTGGCCAGGACAAAGAGACCAACGGCAAAAATGAGCGAGTTAAACATGTTCGTCCGACTTGTTGGTTTTCAGGAACTTGAGGCTGACTATCGTAGAGTACTGCGCTCTTATAAACCCGGAGGAAACCACAGATAACATCCGAGTTGTTGCCTAGCATCCTTGCGCTCAGCCATGTTGAACACACGAAAGCGAGATTTTGCTATGGGGACCTAAAGTTACAACATACCTCTATAGATTACTAAACGGTCGCAGGGCTGCTGACTCTGCTGCGGGTGGTCACATGTGAGTGGTTTCTGTCGGCTTCATCAGCAAGTTGTCAAGTAACTGTCAGGCAACGGTTGTAACCTTCCCGGACGTTTTAATCCGTTGAGAGTGCACGTAAAGGAAGTAATGGACGACATAGTTGTGGAAAGTGAACGAGCGTTGATCACGGTATCGTCGGATATCAAGTTGGCCTGGAGCTGGGTTTGCTTTGGACCTAGGAACTGGTACATGACTCAATTCTTTGACGCACATCCGTGAGTTGATGGAGTAGTAATGACACGACAGCTTCAACATGTGGAACTTGGTGATTGGTGGTTCCCTTCAGATCCTTGCAAGATTTGGAATCCTCATGTTCCCTTTTACCTGTGGGTATTAACGATGTTTCGTGGAAGAACTCGGAAAAGAATGTACCCAGTCGATCAGTGGGGATGTACTCGGTAACTCCCGACAATGTTAGAAAATATCCGGCCGAAGAGAAGCCATGATCTTGAGTCCGGAAAAACGGACTTCAAAAACCACTGTCAAAATACGCATCTAGGGAGGAGAGGGCAAACAAGACTCTTCGTATGAATAACTGCTAGCATTGCTTTCGTCTCTGTAGAAATTGGCGTTTGCCAATTCAATACTGCTACATCTGCGTTCAATGTATCCTTAAATATTACATATAATCCCTAGGAGACAACAGTGAATAAACCTCTAGGAAAGTTAGGTGACCTTACTGGAGTAACTAGCTAACTGCCGTTCTTCGGTTGCCTTTCCCGAATTCGAAGCGACGCGAACATGGATTTACTCTTCTTGGTTACTATTTGTTCGCCAGGGGGACCGGCGACTTCAGAGTCAGACGCGGGCTCTTTAGGCGAGGACGAAGAGAGGAATTGCACGATATCCGCCCAGAGGTTGTTACCGGTCATATGAGCCTCGTCCTGCAAGACTGACTGGTCAGCAATGCGAGCCAGTCTGCGGGATTCATCGGTATCGCGTCTGGAGACAATACTGCTGGGTGGCGGTCGTTCGTCTGCCCAAGCCCACCCCCAGACACCAGTCGATGACTCTAGCCCATTTTTGAACGCCTGAGATGTCTCCTTTTGTTTTCCCAGTGCACGCCCGTTCTGCAACTCCTGGAAGTGTGTCAGGTTCCTGGTAATGTCCTTTTTGGCGAGGTCTATGTTTCGTGTCCGCTGCTTCTCCACCGTCAACAACTCTTTGGCGAATTTTTGATCGAAAAGAGCTTTCCCTTCAATGTAACGACGCACGGCCCTCTCTGAAAGAACCCCGATGATTGCTGGTGGCACGTGTAATGCATCGATTTGGTCGGCAGTCTCCAGAGGTCTGATTACGCCCTGAGTAGATACTCTTTCACGGATCATGCTCCCCTGCCACGATACGAGGCCCTGCAAAAATTCATGTCAGCTTCACCCCGCGTACGTCACAACCTGATACATGGTACTACGGCAACACCTACCTCGTCGTTGTAGTAAACGCTCATTTCTCCGGCATAGCGTACCGCAGTCGTGTGCATTGATACACTGCGTCGCAATCTACTGGGACTTACCACATTTTGGCAGTCCCAGGAGCGCAACAAGCTCCTGTCATTTCGCCTGAGTGGTCGTTCTGAGGTAGATCTCGTTATAGCTGTTCGTTCTGATTTCGCGTGAAAAGACAAAAATGCAGGCAGAGAGAATGATGGGCGCATATTGGACGGCTCTAGTATAGGCGCCAGTGTATGCGGCGCGCTGGGCGAACCATCCTGAGCGCCTCGCGATTCGCTCACAAGATCACTGGAGAGTGGACTGGAAACTTGTTGAGTAGGTACACCGCCGGGGGGGTCCGAGCTCATGGGACTGCTGATAAGATGATGCGAAGTTGAAGTAATTACTTCCGAGGAACTCGGCGTAGGTTCCATTTGTTGTAACATCCCTGTTACGTGTTTCGTGAAAGTGGCGATGGCACGATAACAGTATTTTCCTGGGGTTGAAAAAGGGAAGAGAATCGGCAGAACATGTGCAGTGTCTATGAAACTGTTAGTTCATGTTCGTGTTTATCTTTACGCAAGACACACCATCGTAGACTTGGAGGTGCACCTGGGTAGGCCCGTGACGCTCCTCTATGCCCGCCAGTATGGGATACAGTTCACGAGCCTCATCTCTCGGGGGAAACTTCAAAGGATTGGCTGCCTTGTGTGCCCTTGATGACAAAACGAAGATCGGGGTGAGTATCCGCTGCCCCCGACGCCAACTATTAACTCACGAGTATATAATTTCGTCCCTGAGCACCTCTTTATCACTCGCAATGATGAATAAAGGGGGCAACCCGCCCAAATATGACAGTGCAGGGCTGACAAGAGGATGTCCCAGAAGGTTGTTCCGAGTATAAAGTTGAACTTGCGAGTCTATCTTCAGTTGTTCCCCCGACTTTGTCACGACAGAGATACTTTGATTATCTTTTTCGTCAACTGAGGGCAGAGGGGCAGTGGCCCCGACATCTATTGGCATATCATTTGACCCCGATTTATTGTCATTACCACTGAGGCGGAGCTGTGAGCCAACCAACGCATCCTGCGTAAGTTCCAAAGAAGCCGTTTCACCGGCTCCGGTCCCGGTGACAGCCACACGAACAATTTGTCGAATTTTCTGTCGCAACCCAGTATGAATTTTGCTTGTCATCTCATCCGATGGCGGGGGCCACAAAGCGCTGGGCTTGTGGAGAGACATTCCATACGGAGGAAGAACGTCCTAAAGTACCCCGTGGATTAATACGAAAGTTTGATGACAGGATATCGAAATTCACCGTGGGAGTATTGATGTGAATACTTGGAAAAGAATGCGTTAAATCACACCATGGTGAGATCAGGACACCACCAGCAGGCAGTGGCTGATCAGTGTCGCGCAATACTTGAAGTAAAGACAGAGTAAGTCCAGCTCCCGCAGAATCACCCGCGACCACAATGTGGGACGGTTTCACGGGTCGATGAGGTGCATGAGCAGGAGGTTTAATCAAGTACAGGTCTATAAAACGCTCCGAAGTAAGCCTTGCACACAAGTGACTAATCGTACATGACCGCTTACAGGCTGCAACCAAGTCCTGGAGTGCACAAGGAAACGGATATTGTGGAGCAAGACGATAATTGATGGCTAAAAATTATTTGTTCAGTGACAGCACAGTAAACAATTTAAATGGACCATCACCGAAAACCCGCCCCTTTATCTTTCTTGAAAGTCGCTGAAGGCAATGTCTGATCGGTCAAGTTATTTTAGTATCCAAATTGGGTGAAGTACAAAACAAACAACCTCTCCTGATCGAGACTCCCAAAGTAATAACCCCCTCCGTGAGTGTATAATATACAACGTAAATCGTCTGCGTCCTCGTAGATACTACTAGGCTCTGAAGTCGAGGAAGGTAGGCTGTCTGCTGGGTCCTGCGAGGAATTGTTGTTACTTGCTCTCTTTTTCTGAGATGCCTTCCGACGTTTCTTGGCTTCTTCCCAGTCTTTTCTGGCGGTGATCCACTCTCCAGCAATTCTGCAGGTGCATGAATAACGGCCCAAAGATCCCAAGTCCGTCATACCCAGTAACGCCACGGACTTGCCACCATTTAGTACCACCCACTATGCGAGACGCATGCTCCTCGCCCCCAAGAGCGCGGATGAGCAATGTGGCCGCCTCGTCACAGCAGGATATCGGCACAGTGACTCGTATGACATGGACCCAAGGAGGAGATGGTGTCCGGATATTAGAGAATGCTTGAAGCTCTTCCACCGAGTGACTGTAACAGATCTTGCGAGTGGTCGCGCCATGATAGATTAGTCACTCACTGGGTGGCAACGTCGAAGAACCTCTGTAAGGGCTGCAATGAGAATACTGCCACTTTAAAATGGGAACACAACTGCAAGACTTACCTTGACTATATTAAATACTTCGTCGTAAAGGAGTTCATCTTGCCGAAGTTGCGTGAACGGAGGATCATGTCGAGCCTTTTCTTTCTTCACACGATCGAAGTAATGCTTGAGGAGGGTATCCAAGGCGATTGGGCCCAGCGCGAAGCCAGCTGTACGAGTGAGAGAATTTGGCATGTTAGAATAGTGGAAGGCTGCTGGGCACTAAGATCATGCCAGTTACTGCCAGATGCCGCTGGAACCGATCAATTGACGGGACTGCCCACGTTCATATTTGCGGCATGCAAAGTAGCAGAAACCCGGGGCTATACTTCTCCCACGTGACCGGTGACCTTTATGTGTCTTGCTTCGCCCAAAATCAACCAGTATGCCGTGGAAACACCAGGGCTGGTGCTGGTGCTGCCAATCGACCCGCTATGAAACACAACAGCCTCAAATACATAGCAGAAACTACTCTGAGAGCTATCGAAGCAGGATCCATCACCTTTGGCAACAATTACCTTGACTTGGCCGCAAAAGTCAGGTTCTCCAATCACAACACACGCTATTATCCACCCGATGACCCATCTTCTTCCAGATGGGTATGCCCATGTCCTCCCCGATCAATACCAAGGTTTCCATTTTAGAGATATCGACATTGGATGGCGCTCGTCTCCTACGCGACACCTCGTCCCACTCATCCATCTATGGCAGGATTGCAGTACTCAATTTTGCCTCTGCCACCTGGCGGTGGCTTCCTCTGTGACGCCCAAGCACAGGAAGAGTCCATCACACGCTCTTCTACTCTACACCCTTCCCTCATAACAGACACCGCCCAACAATTCTACAAATTGCATTCACGCGATCTCCGCGATGGGTTCTACCACCATGCCATGATATACACCCCCTCCGCTGTCATATTTCGAAATGATTCCGGAGAGTGGACCCCCCTTTTGAAGTCGATATCCTTACGAGCGCTGCGGTCAATGCGGGCGATGTACGGAATAAAAACATCGGACATGCCGACCCCGGTAAACTCGAGGGCACGATAGAATTGGCAATGAGAGAGAGGATGGGCAGAATTCTGTCACTGATGGAACGACAGGGAGCGAAGAACCTTGTTTTGGGGAGTTTTGGCACAGGAGTTTTTCGGAATACCGTGGAAATGGTTGCTAGGATTTGGGCGGATTTACTGACGGGCAAGAAAGCGAGATACAGATCCTCTTTTGATCGCGTCGTGTTTGCAATCCTCGGAACAGGCACATTCACCTCATTCAAACAAACATTTGGGAACCCGAGGAACATCAACTGATATAGCGGGGTTGTGCTTGAACATGCTGTGGCTTACCTTCTGGCCGACGCAAAGATTTCTGTGCGCATCCGAGTCAACTCACAAGTTTACCAACGCCACTGTTTAGTATCAATGAGCGGCGAGATGCGATATTGCCTTTTTCTTTCTTTACACTGCGATCAAAGCAATGCTTGAGGAGGGTACCTAAAACGATTGGGCCCAGCATGGCACGAAGTCAGTCGCGAGACTACATACATCAGACAGGACAGTAGTCGGTCAGATCACAATGGCCCGATCTTCTTGCACGTGACCGTTTGTGCGGCGGTCCGAGTCAGGGCGATTACAGTGTTACCTCGTTGCTCCCAAAAATGAATGCGCCAGCAAAAACGCCAGGGGCCGGTACTACCAATCAACCCGCCAAGAGACACAACCTCAAATACATCGCAGAAACCACTCTGAAAGCTATCGAGGCAGGATCCATCACCTTTGGCAACAATTACCTTGACTTGGCCGCAAAAGTCAGGTTCTCCAATCACAACACACGCTATTATCCATCCGATGACCCATCTTCTTCCAGATGGGCCTCGGACGTGCCCATGTCCTCCCCGATCAATACCGAAATCTCCATTTTAGAGATATCGACATTGGATGGCGCTCGTCTCCTACATGACGCCTCGTCCCACTCATCCAGCTATGGCAGGATTGCGGTACTCAATTTTGCCTCTGCCACTCGCCCTGGCGGTGGCTTTCTCGGTGGCGCCCAAGCACAGGAAGAATCCATCGCACGCTCTTCTACTCTATACCCTTCCCTCATGACAGACACCGCCCAGCAATTCTACGAATTGCATTCACGTGATCGCCGTGGTGGATTCTATCACCATGCCATGATATATACCCCCTCCGTTGTCATCTTTCGAAATGATTCCGGAGAGTGGACCCCCCCTTTTGAAGTCGATATCCTTACGAGCGCTGCGGTCAATGCGGGCGATGTACGGAACAAAAATACTGGACATGCCGACCCCGGTAAACTCGAGGGCACGATAGAATCGGCAATGAAGGAGAGGATGGGCAGGATCTTATCACTGATGGAACGACAGGGAGCGAAGAATATTGTTTTAGGAAGTTTTGGTACGGGAGTGTTTCGGAATAACGTGGAAATGGTTGCTAGGATTTGGGCAGACTTACTAACGAGCAAGGGAGCGAGATACAGATCCTCTTTTGATCGCGTCGTGTTTGCAATCCTCGGAACAGGCACGTTCACCTCATTCAAACAAACATTTGAGAGCCCGAGGAACACCAACTGATACTCCCGGGGTTGGGCTTGAACATACTGTAATTTCCTATCTGTCGCAAGCGTTCTGGTGGGTGTCTGGTCATCCAACCTCCTCGCTTATTGTACAAACATACAGCATTAAACACAAAGATGTATTCGAAAGCGTACACTTCTCATGATTCATTCAGACTTGTTACTATTTATATGTATATCAGTCATCAGCGTCGTGACTACTATCCACATGCCTAGCACACAATTTTGCCAACCGTAGTACATACTACTTGTAACTTTTTATCGTCCAGAAATTGTACGAAGAAGTTGAACAACATCAATTTATGTAGTCTTCACTGAGATTAAAAAAATTACAAGGCTAATATTCTTCAGCAATGACTCGAGTAATGTGCTTCAGCAGAGCAGGGTGCATTGTTACTTTGCATTATAATTACAGTAGTACGCGAATCAGTAATCTTCACAGCCCAAGACAACATTGCAGATGCCAATGACATGACTCCAGACCATCACTTCGGTGCCTTTAAACTGCCAAAAGGTATGAGATTTCAAGGGCGTAACCATTTTCCCCGAAGGTTGTTTCGGGTGACAGCTTTGTCCCATCCTTTAGGAAGCATCCACGTGGAGCGCGCGTCACCATCAGGACGGACCAAAACGTAGTGCACATTGACCGACACCCGCATTTCCGACGCCTTCACCTTCTCTTCTGGTGGGGTCCATCTGGATTTGCTCCCTTTTGGAGCAGCGCTCGAACTCTCTCCATGATCTTGTGAATTGTCACATAGCCCTGTGGTCAGGAGATGTGGTCATTTGAATTAGAAAAGTTGAGGTTCACCAGAGAAGAGTCAAAGAAAGGCAGGTTGGATACTGTGGGAACATAATATGTATTGATCGTTCTGAAGATCTGCAGGAAAGTCCAGGGAATCATTGAAAGTAGACCTACGTTCGCGGGATTTTTGAGAATTCGTCAGCTGGCAGAGCGTAGTCGGGCAAAACAAAGCATGCCTACTGCACAGCAAGCACATCGGACACAAAAACTTCTGCTATCACATAGCATTTTACGTGGGTGCGAGCTCTTCACTGGCCCATAGCGGGAACCTAGTGAAAAGACGGCTTGGATTCTTCTGCCACGTCTCATACCGGTCCTGATGGGGGGATGGAGCTTGAACAGGGAAACACCATCTATTAGCAGTCACGACTATGGGAGGTTCTCCTCTCTGAACCATGTCGCAGAGCGACCAAATGAACAAAGATGGAGTCAAATCAGTGGACTGGCCGGGAAGCACATTTATCGATGCTACCGGTTCGGTGACATAAACTTTGTCATTAGAAGAGGATGGACTCGGTCACGTTGGACGGATGCAATAAGATAACTCGCTTCTTTTGCAAGAGACAGACGAGAAGGTACCAAATAAACTTCCCTACAAATGAGGATCAAGCGGCATGAACGACATGGCACCTCCGCGAATAAACAGACGGTTAACATCGATGATCCCACTGGCAGGGATGATTTGGCTGGGGCCAAGATCGAGAACTTGGGAAGCCGAATGGAGGGCCCTTTCCCTTGAGCCAATTGTCTGCGAATTGTCGCAATCTTGGCCGTCCAGGTTTCCACTGACTGCGGCACTCGTCCGGCCAGTCCCAATTGGCACACTCTACATCGTGGCCATGGTCGATAACTATGCTAGAGCCACTCATGAGTGCTCACCAGAGTTGACGGAAGCAACGCTGTCACGTGTATTAAATCTTCGGCGCGTCCGGTGTTGGCATGTGCCCCTGTGCGGCGCGGCTTCAATCTCCAGGCTATCGCTGCAGCCTGCGGTGCAGTGCAACTCAATTCTTTCTCTCTACCTTGAGGAGGAAAACTCACTGAAGATTTACCTCCACACTTTCTCTTGTGCTACTAATGATTTGTAGATTTACATAAATCTAATGTCTACAGTAGAGAAGCATGCCATTCGGTTTTCCGGGCCAAAGCTAGAAGTCCGGTCGGATCAATCAGTGACTCACCAGGCGCGAGGCATCATGATCAAGCCATGATAAACCCATTCGGGGCCTCCGCTCAAGCCCCCGCTCTCTTCTCCTAGAACAAAGTACTTGGCACCGGGTTCGCTTGACAATACGCTGACCATCAATTGTGCATTGTTGCCCAGCTTGGAGAGACATGGCTCTGATGAATGTTCAGCTCAAAGATCTTTCGTCTGTAATTCGCAAAACTGGCCAACATCCATTCGATGCCGGTAATCATGCAGACATCTGGCTCGGGGAGTACATCGATCCCAAACAGCAAACCCACAAAGTATGTTATTTAGATCGACGGTCGTCTTGATCACTTCGATCATTTACTCCCCCCGCTCAAGGTTGCCATCAAAGTTATCAGGAGTGCATTCAATTCTGAAGAAACGAAGCGGTTCAATGAAGTCAGTGGATCAATTAGAGTGGTATCCAGCTCCCAGATTTAAACCTGTATGACAGAAACTTCTTCGGGAAGCAAGACTATGGACTACGCTGAATCACGATAATATCGTACCGTTCCTTGGAACCATGACCACTTCCGACATGTCCCGCCATTCAGCTCCTGCGCTTGTGTCACCTTACTACAAAAATGGGAGTTTGAATAAGTACATTGCGAGCAGCAACCTTGCGCTTCGCGGCAAGATGGATCTGGTAAAGTCTGAAATCATTATTATACTCGGATGTATCTGATGTTACGTCGAAGTTATACCAAGCTGCCAGTGGACTGGCCTTCCTACATGGCCATCAGATTATCCACGGAGATATCAAACCGGTATGCTAAACCTCAATTTTTGATTGTGGCCTCATATTGTACTTGGGCTCTCTTCAGGGAAACATGCTAATTAACGATGCTGGACAAGCGGTCCTCACAGACTTTGGTCTTTCTATCGTGCTGGAAATGTCAGGGTTTACTACCAAAGATACGCCTGGGACCCTCCGATATATGGCCCCTGAGCTTTTGGCGGAGCCGACCACATCGGCAGCAATCCGACCTACTCCTGCGACTGATGTATGGGCATTCGGGATCATGGCGACGGAAGTAAGGTCTCCCAGTGGAGCGCACTCTCCGTCTCAGATACATTTCATTTGTAGATCTTCTCAGCGAAGCAACCGTACCACAATCTTTCGACGGATGCTGCGGTGCTGGTATTTGTCACAAGAAAACACGGGAGGCTCACGTACGATAATTACAAGTCCGACATAAGAGAAAGCCTGTGGAGTTTGCTAGCAAAATGCTGGGAACAGAACCCTGTCGCAAGACCCTCCATGAATGATATAAAAGGTTTCGTGGATAAAAAGAGGGGTAGCTATGCGTAAAATAAAATGGCCTGTTATCGCATAGTTGATGATCTACAATTTGGGCTTCTCGCCGATAATATATCCTTCGTCCTCAAGAACGGCTTTTGCAAGCTGTCCTACTATAGGAAAGAGTAAACCGTAGATATTTGCACGTTCCGAGCTGGCTTGACGTTTGGCAAACCTAGCTGCGATTCCTTGCGCAATAACCGCCAACTGCAAGCTTATTGTGAACAGCACGTAGAGGCTAGATAGTGGAGCTCACTCGGAAGAACATCCAACTGCGGACGAAAACCATCTCTTGGATAGGGTATGCTTGATTGGTTAGGCGACAGTATTCACGTTCCAGATCTTCCAATGGTATCGGTACGTCTTTTGTTGTGTTCTTGAATGCCTTGAGCAAACTGTCCTTGCCAAGCAGAACGGTGGAAAATTGTTCGGCGTCAATCGCCCATGGTTGCGTAAAATTACCAAGGTCTGCCAACTGGATACTAATTTATGTTCTGGTCGCATCGATGGTGCAAAGTCACCTACCGGGCTACCAAGAGTGCATAACTCCCAGTCCAAAATTCCTATTACTTTGTTCTCGGATGGATGGAAGATCAGGTTGTCGAGCTTGTAATCTCCGTGAACGACGCGTAGACCAGTCTTCTTCTCGTCTGGTAGATGTTTCTGATACCAATCCACCAATTCATCGAAGAATGGTATCCTTCCTACCGATTCTCCAGTATCGATATCGGCTGTCTGTGCCTGTGCCTCGGAAACACGGGTCAAGGACTTGATTTGCCGCGGAAAGTAATTTGTGGATGGTCCGAATTTAGCAAGCCCTATGTCAGCCGGGTTAAGGGATGCTAGCGCGGCAAGAGCTTGTACAGCCGAAATCCAACTGGAAGTGGCTCCCTAGTCTTAGTTATATTCATCGTAAGTCATAAAGATGTACTCGCCATTCACGCCGGTCCTTTGGGGGTACCTCCAACATCCTTGCGTCGGTGAATATCCGACCATCTAAATATTCCATGATGTAGAAGGGAGTCCCAACGACCTTGACGTCCTCACACAGCACATATGGAATCGGGACAGGGACAACCTGTGAAGGTGTAGTGCTTGGCTTGGTATTATGCTTGTGGAGAGCATTCAGAATTTGATATTCACGCTCGATCTGATGAGCGGTGGGCGAAAGTAGCTGGCCAGCAGGTTTCTTTCGCAAGACAAAACGCTTCTGTCTTTTGAACTATCAGGTATTATTGTGCAACCAAAATAGCACCCATGGTACAAACCTAGCATCCGTCAAGAGGTAAGTAGGATTGGACTAAGAACTCGGTTCAATGGAACGTCGGGTAAAGATGAGTGTTCAATAGGCACACCTGTCCAAACTAAGCAAAGAGTCAGATTCAGGGTGTCTCGGAGACAACCAGGAACATACTTTGAATTGCTGGACGTCTACAGGGGTGTCGATAGCGGGGACGCGGGCTACGAGATATGCATTCAGTTTGTCGATGTCGATGGCGGCCCGTATTGTTCCGTATTCCCCACCAATTCGTTTGGGAGAACTGTTCGACATGGTAGTAAATACTTAGGAACCAAGACCGACGTTGATGAACGGTTGAGTGGAACCTTCTACCTAGATACCAGTAAGGCCACCGGCACTGCGGAAGCGAGTGTCGACCGGAAAACGCATGACACGATCAGAGGTTGACGTGCTGATGCAAAACATCCATACATCCATTGATTCCATTGCAACAAACGGCGTCGGAGCCCTCAAGTTGTTCTAGCTGGTACTAATCACTCAAAGTACTACTGTAACCCGATCGGTATCACGGAAAATTTTTCAGTCGATGACGTGGTTCCGAACATGCGACGTGGGAGATTTCTGAGGAAACTTCCAGCAAAATAATTCGGCTAGACGCTGACGTAAGCACCGGGAGAGCCTAAAAATTTGGAGAAATTTGCCACCACGGCTTTCTCCTCACTTTCGTCTTCATCCTCCATGTTCACTGCAGCTCGTTCCCTCCGCGCCGCCGTTGCTCGTTCAGGCAACTATGCCGTGCGTGTCAGATCTCTTTGCTACTTCTGCCCAGTTCCCTTACATTCATTATAGGGTATTCCGCGGTCCTTGATCGCGAGGAACATGAACACCAAAATCAATGGTGTGTAATTTTCACCTCGTACCGTTTTGACAAGTCTTACAATAATTCATGTTAGGCCCCGTCGTGGGTATCGATTTGGGTACGACGAACTCATGTGTTTCCGTCATGGAGGGAAAGTCGTCTCGTGTCATTGAAAACTCAGAGGGTGCTCGGACAACACCCTCTGTTGTTGCCTTCACGAAGCACGGGGAGCGTCTTGTCGGTCTTCCTGCCAAGCGCCAAGCAGTTGTCAACTCTTCAAATACTGTCTTCGGCTTCAAGCGGTTGATTGGTCGTCAATTCAAGGACAAGGAGGTCCAGGACGATATG
Organism: Fistulinella prunicolor; assembly: GCA_038089875.1. NCBI lineage: Eukaryota > Fungi > Basidiomycota > Agaricomycetes > Boletales > Boletaceae > Fistulinella > Fistulinella prunicolor. Next base: position 18,153 of record JBBPLP010000082.1, on the reverse strand, counting down.
AGGCATTGGTGAGTACAATGTTATAAAGTCTCACCATCATATTCATTCCACGTAGGGCTTTCAACGTAGTGCCTAAGAGCGACGGTCGTCCGGCCGTTCAAGTTGAGAGTGCTGACAAGACACAGCAATTCGTCAGTTATTTTTTTCGTCGAGTCGCGAATACGCTAACATATTTAACAGTCTGCGGAAGAGCTATCGTCGATGGTACTTACGAAAATGAAGGAGACTGCCGAGCAATACCTCAACAAGAAAGTCAAGTATGTCTTTTGTCATGGGTATTTATCGGGAAAAGTGTTAATTTTATATGTTTAGTCATGCCGTCATCACTGTGCCTGCATACTTCAACGATGCTCAACGGCAAGCCACCAAGGACGCTGGCCAGATTGCTGGTTTAGAAGTGCTCCGTGTCATCAACGAACCCACCGCGGCTGCTCTAGCTTATGGCCTCGATCGCGCTGATACCTCCGTCATTGCCGTCTACGATCTTGGTGGCGGTACATTTGATATCTCGATATTGGAGATGCAAAAGGGGGTCTTTGAGGTCAAGTCAACTAACGGCGACACCCACCTTGGTGGGGAGGATTTCGACATCGCTCTTGTTGAACATGTCTTGAAGGAGTTCCAGAAGGAGTCGGGCATCTCCCTCAGCCAAGACCGGATGGCCATCCAGCGAATCCGCGAGGCTGCAGAGAAGGCCAAGATCGAGCTTTCATCGACAACCCAGACGGAAATCAACTTACCATTCATCACTGCCGACGCCTCGGGTCCTAAACATATCAACTTGAAACTCAGCAGAGCCAATTTCGAGAGCCTTGTAGACAAACTCGTCCAGCGCACTGTCGATCCTTGCAAGAAGGCACTCAACGATGCCGGTGTGAAAGCTGGTGACGTTAACGAGGTAATCCTGGTCGGTGGTATGACTCGTATGCCGAAGGTCGGTGAGACGGTGAAGAGTATCTTTGGTCGGGAACCTAGCAAGGGTGTCAATCCTGACGAAGCAGTTGCCATTGGAGCGTCCATCCAGGGTGGTGTTCTCGCGGGCAATGTCACTGACATTTTGCTCCTTGACGTTACCCCCCTTTCTCTCGGCATCGAAACTCTTGGTGGTATCATGACAAAGCTCATCAATCGCAATACCACCATCCCCACGAAGAAGTCACAGACATTCTCGACTGCAGCTGATGGACAGACTGCCATTGAAGTCAAGATCTACCAGGGCGAACGAGAGTTGGTGCGGGACAACAAGCTTCTCGGCAACTTCAACCTCGTTGGAATCCCTCCTGCCCCGAAAGGCGTCCCTCAAATTGAGATCACTTTCGACATCGATGCAGGTTAGTGTGGATACTCGGTGTCATTTCGTGTATTCTGACCACTTTTTAGATGGTATTGTCAATGTCTCTGCAAAGGACAAGGCCACTAACAAGGACCAATCGATGACGATCGCTTCCTCGTCGGGTCTCAGCGACAAGGATATTGAGCGTATGGTATCAGATGCTGAACAGTACGCTGAATCTGACAAGGCTCGACGTGCTCTTATCGAGGAAGCAAACAAGGGTGAATCCGTTTGCTCCGATACGGAGAAAGGTTAGTTCATGATTACCATAATTATCCGCTTGGTGCTCATGGTTCGTATAGCTATGAACGAGTTCAAAGACCAGCTTGACGCCACGGAGAAGGAGAAGGTCACCAAGCTTGTCGGAGAACTTCGCGAACTGGCAGTCAAGGGCCAGGCCGGCGACGCTTCGGTTACTGCGGAGCAAATTCGAGAGAAGATCAATGAGGCGCAACAGGCTTCGCTTGGGCTTTTCCAGAAAGTATACGAGAAGCGCAACGCCGAAAACGCCACCTCCGAGTCACCATCAGAAAACAAGGAGGAGAAGAAGGATTAGACTCCCTACCATCGTTTTCGGGTTGTTGATCTGTCTGCCTGATCTTGCTGTGGCTCTCGCCGTCCCCTCGTTTGCACTCGTTCACACTTTCGCTATCCGCACTCGCATGACCCCCTGCATCGCATAGAATATGAGAAAAGTATCACCACTCACAATACTTTACTATGTTCTGTTTATTTGTCACTGTAAACCTCCTCTTTAAATAGTTGAGGAACACCCCACTCAATATGTCACCTCACGCATTTACTATTGCGTATTGTCCGATGGATTTGTCCCTTCGTCGTGGTAGTAAGACTCGGAGTCATCGGAGTGACCCCCACTTCAACAACCTATGCGTCACCAGCATCGTCACCACTAGCATAAAGCGAAGACTTCCCTCCGTCTCACGAGATCGCGCACCCCCTACTGGCACGGGCTCGCACAGCCATCAACCAACGCCCAGACGCAATGTATGAACAGATCCGCAGCTTCCATGGCGACGGTAGGGACACGGAAAACCCGCAGGAGTTCTTTAAGAGCGTCAGCAGAGACCTACGTGCCATAAGGGTCACAGTTGATGCAGAAAAGTTACTGCCTTCAGGGACTACCTCGTGGCGGGATCAATGGCGGAGGAATGGTACAAAACCCTGACCACAACCAAGGACTGCACCTGGATGCTGCTCGCGCAAGAATTTAACAAACAATGGCCGTATCACGCCGGCAGTGATGTCCAGCGCAGAGTACCAGCAAGAACTCATCAACCTCAAACTTAGCGACGCGGATCATGTAGCGACGACGGTTTCAATTGGGGGCTACGATGTGTGGAGTCATGTTGCATGGGCACACAAAGCACTACAGTTGGCAAAACTGGCTAAAGTCGATGGTGGAAATTGCATGATATGGATGGTCAGAACGGGTTGCCGGAGGTGCTCAGGGACCAGCTCAAAAGGGAGTACGCAAACTGGGACACGTTCATCAAGGAGGTAAAGGACGTGGATATACACAGACTCATTGGCAGGGATGGATGAACTTGGATCACCGCTGGCGAAGGCGTCCGACGTTGCTGCCTACCGTAACCCACATTGTGATCTCAGGCTAGGCCATGAAATCCTTCCAATGCATGTGGAAGTTCTTCGTTGCTATCAGTCTAGCGAAAGTCGTCGGAAGACCGGAGCTCGTCGTATTCGTGACCTTGTCACGTTGATGGATTTGGGCGGTCTAGGCACCTTTATACATTTAAGCACCAAGTTTCATATCCATATCCTCGTCAGCTATCCTGCTTTTCACCACGTCCGTAATTGCCATCGAACATGCTATCGATGTAAATAGGTTTTGGGTAATTCGGATGTCTGCAATGCAATTACCTGATAGTGGGAGAACAAGACTCGGAGTAACCGGAAGCTCGGAGCTGTCACCAGACACCGCATGCCAGTCTTGCGTTTCGGCGCGTCCTTCCTGCCGCTACCCCAATATTTCTCTACTCTCCGTAGCTGCAGTCATCGCTGGCAAGCAAGATTTCCATTACTCTCGGGCTTTGATTCCAAAGCAACGCACTGTTGTCGTACAGTCAGCGCGATGGAATCACAAACGTCACGGTCGCTGGAAGGACCGCCAACTAGCGCTCCTGTAAGCGATATTTAAGCATCCACAACTTACAATCTGACGCTCTGAGTGGCCACACAGAACGCGACTGCCTCATCGCAGACCTCCAGTAATGTTGACCCACTCGTGATGCAGATCGTCGTGCGCAGGGACCTCTTTGACGTGAGTCTGCATCATCATTAACATGTCAAGTACTATACATGTGAAGAACTGACACACACACTCTCTCTCTTTATAAAAAAAAGAAGGACAAGTGGGGCGTTGGACCACTCATGGCTCAGGCGGCGCATGCAGCCACCGCGGTATGCGTCATCTGTCTGCCTGCTTCCCATGACTTTTTTAATACTGGTGATAGGTTTTACACTTGACGCGTGAACGGCAAGAAACGATCGACTACCTGGCCGACCTCGGCAACATGCGCAAGGTGAGAAAGAATGGAGACTTTGGATTTCGCATGTGGTGACGCAGATCCACGCAGGTCGTACTTCAGGTGTGCTGGCATTCAACCTGGAACGGTTTGGGTGTACGCGATTGACCCGATTACTTCGTCTTGTGTTCTTCCAGACACCAGACGTATCTACGCTCGAAAAGCTTTCCACTGCGCTCTCGAGCGCTGATCCGTCCCCAATACCACATCATGTCTGGACAGAGCAGCCAGAAAACGTTCCCACGTGCATCGCTCTTGCGCCCAATAGAAAGGAGAAGTCGATACGCAAAGCGTTGGACAAATCCTCGTGCCGACTTTGGCGAAGTGATTAACGGTGTTCTAATTGCATATATATTTGCGTGTGCACTACTAGGTCCATTATTGTCCAGACGGAAATTGTGCATTTCAGCGCCGTAACAGCTTCAATAGTTTCTCTATGCCGTCCAATCCAAATCCGTCCTCCGTTGGGTAACACACGAACATGCGTTGAGCGAACGTATCAAATTTGCGCTTTAAAAACCGCTGGTCAGCGAGGCACTCGATGCAAACGAAATCGAGTAACTGACCCGAAAATCATGTCGATTAAGGAGGTGCGTACCACGCGCAACCTTGGAGTACGTTTGGCTGAGCCACGTGAACTTCCATCCAGCTATATTCCTGGCTGGCCTAAGGTCACTTGCTGCGCTTACATTGAATGTAACCTTGAGATGGTCCGACTTGTGATCCACACTCCTTTCAGAGTATTGCTCATAAAGGTCTCGAAGTACCATGTGGATCAGTCGCTCAGAAGTGCCTTTCGGTGCACTGGGAAACTGAGCAGCGTTTTTAATGACGTATGAATCCCCTGCAGGGGTAAGAATCAGGACGCCAACCACCTATAAAGCAGTGAGTCGTTGGATAACGTAAAACCACTTCACTGTCTAACCCTTCCATAGTGGAGTGCAATCCAATACTCCCGATTCTCAAAGTCGAGCCACGGGTCAAAGGACGTCTGAAGATACTCAGCAACAAGGTATATACTATAGACCATTTGATGGTACGCACAGCTGCCAACTGAATTCCTTTGCGAGCGTTCTTCCATTCGCCGATACCGTCTTCAATCTCTCGCTTTAATGCATCCGACCAATCCTGTCGCAAGATGTGTTTAATCTGCACGTTCGCTCTCTCCGCCCGTCGGAGGTTCTTCTTCAAATCCTTTACCATGGAACCATGTCCACCCTCGTCATCTTCCTGCGTCATCTCCAGGATATGTTGTGGCTCGATGACGTCTTCGCTGATACAGCTGACGGTGGACCATCCCATGCCTGCTAACAGCTCTTCGATCTCCTCGGGGACGCAACAATACACGAGACGAAAATCATGGGACTGAACCCACGCGACGAACTGTGCTATGGTGGGCTTGAGCGCCACTTTGTCAGAGACGAGGGGGCTCCCCCACGCAAATACCCAAGAGTTGGCAAACAAGTACCCCTGAACTGGTAGGAACGACGACCCTGGAATAGGGTCGGACGGTCGCCAGATGCGGTACCGTGCTCTCTCGAGCCAAGCGGTGGCTGGAGCATGTCCATGCTGAGCGACGAGAGCAGCGAGCTCTGCGCTGTTGATATGAATACCGTCGTCTGGCCCAGGTTCCTCTAATGGTCCCTGATCAAGGTGGAATTCGAATCCTTCTTCATCGTCAGATCTCTCACTCGCAGAACTCGGAGTGGTTGGGGATGTCGACGATGTCGTACTACCGTTGCCGCTGGCTGATTTCCCCGACTGGTGGCTTGACGAGCTGTGATTGTTCTTGAAGGGGTTGAGTAAACGATGGATGGTCGGACTGGTGTTCGTCATTGTGGAAATGAAGTGAAAAGGGGGGCCAAAAAGGGTGCATGATTTATAGTGTGCATGTCACCTCCATTCCCGATCACTCCAATACTTTCCGAGTGTTAGAATGGATGATGACGTCATTCACAAGTATTCAATGTTGACGTTGATTCCTGTTTGGTTCCCTCGCTTTGCACGGACGCCAATCGCAAGAGATATACTCAGCTATCGTATGAAATATTTTTGTAATCTTGCTCAAAACAAGATATAGGTTGGTTCACTGATCCGTAGTCTAGGACATGGTAACGGCCTTGGGATCCTGAATCGCAATGTGCCATGTGACGTTTGGAACATCCAGTGGAGTGGGCGATCTTGCGCCGTCTGTGGTGGCATAGAATCCATCACTCATTCTCTTGGGCCAAAAGCCTAAGTGGCAGCGAGCCACTGGCCGTAGGTCACAGTCATACAGATGAAGGAGTTGCTTGTCACCTCCGATCAACTGTACCAATTCGATTTCCACCGACCCCATGCATATTTCTGAACTTCTCATTGACAGGGCAGACTCTAGCATTTGGACGAAATCCGACACATCTCGCTCCGTAGTGTCCCTTTCGAATGTCACCAAACGAATGTAACACATCCTGAGTTGACCAGGCTAATAGTAGTACACAGCCTTTCACTCGTCGACAAATCATACGCTCTCTCGCTCAACGTATCACCCTACAGTCAGCACGGTCGCCTGAGTGATCACCACCGCGTCGGCATACACCCGGATATAATCGTTCGGACCGACCGCGATCACTTGCTCCTTGGTGTCTTCCCGAACGATGACCAATGTCTCCTGCCCGCTCCTCGCCCAGGAATTCTTTCCGACCGTCTCGTTCGTCAAAAAGTGAGGGATGATGTTGTATGTGTCGGCACTCCCACCACTCTTGTTCGTGATAGAAACAGAGATGTGAAAGGGCCCACGGTTGGACACCCAGATCATTCTCCCTTCTTTTCTTTCGCTAGACTTAAGAGGGTGAAAAAATCAGCCATCCAGCCTTTTTCTGCGACAGGAGCTGTGGGCGTACTGAGGTGGGCGGAAAGAACTTTGTCGTTGATCCAGCCTCGCCTCTGAGCTCTCTATTTATGATAGCTCACTGATTTGATAATGATAATCATTGCGGGGTTATGGGGAAAGGCACGCGCCCCGCCCAGGCCCGAGGCAGCAGATGTATAGATAAGCAGCAGAGCCTGGAGTCACATGGAAATGGAAAACTAAGTTTTGGCCCTGCAGAAACATTGCCAAGCAAGGTAGTCAATAATAGACCGAACACTCTGAAGCCGCAGGCTTGAGAGACGGAAGACCATAGTCTATCCGAAGCCACAATCATGCCAGGAAAGCAAGGTTGGCTCATGCTTCCTAAATGTGGCCTGTGATAAATCAGACTTGTCAAGTGCTACTAGTAGGTCAGTATCTTGCAAGCATGTGCACCCTGTCACTAACATGAGGCTTGACACTGATCATGTACTATTGAGCTCTTCCTCATGTCCTCGTCTTCCACCCAGGCCAAGAGCGTTTCGTTGCAGCAATCAGACCCCAGTCTTCCACGGAGTTATATATTTCAAGGTGAAGATGAACCTCGGTGAGGGCAGGCGTGTTATGTTGCACAAACGCTTCTGCCCGTCGTTCCAGCATCTGCTCCGAAGCGATACCAGGGGTGATCCCCAGCGTTGTCAAGCGCACCATACGCGTGATGAAGGCGTCGAGCGCATGTTCCTCGTCTGAATCTCGTGCGATTGTGTTGCTCACAATGTACAGGTAGATCAGTGACGTACAGACGATCTTCAAGGCTCTATGAAGTCCCGCGTTGGTCAGTTGCGAGACGTCGTCCAATGTGAGCCGTTCGAGGGTCGCACCGGACGCGCTCACGAGGCATGTGAGCTCCTCGTCCTTGATGGGAATGTCTTTCAACTCGATCTCGGCGAGACAGCAGGACAGCGGGGCCAGTGGGAGACAACCGCTAGGAGGGGCGATATCAATGATGGAGAGATGCGTCAATGACGGCCATGCGGTAATGCAAGATATGAATTGAGCCATTGTTAGGGGGCACCTGCCTTTGAAAGCTTGCAGGTTCCTCAGCCCACGGAGGGCATCCGCGAGATCGTCCCGCAAGACGAGCAGGTTCCGATGGAGATGCAATGTTTGGGCGTTTTTGGCAACGCGCAGGATAGATAGGAACGGTTTGTCGATGGGTTGTAGCCAGAAGCTGGACCAGTCTGCGAAAAATACTTGAGGAGAAGTGGCCCCTTTCTCTCGTGTCGTATAGCATCCCAGGTGCCCATAGTCACGGGCCGGGTGTTTCTCGAAGTAGCGTGCGGAGAGGTGCTTGATGGCAAGACCAAGGCTAGGGCGCGCAACGAGTGCATCCGCAAAGCTGGCTATTTCAGGAGGATATCCCTGTTGACTATCTTCCGAGCGAAAGTCGATCAACAACAGGTTGAGAGCGCACGTCCACTCTCGACACACTAGTGCACAGGACAAGATATCCTTTCGCCAATGGCGATATGTCGGTGGGGAGCGAAAGTTTTCAAAGACGAAAAGGAGAACGTCTACAGGGAGGGTGATGTTTCTGTGCTCGTTGATAGGGACAACCGGCAGAACGCGGACAACACGACCAACTTTCACAGAATGATCGGACGATGAGTCGGAGAAAATGCCGTGGGACATCATGGTGCATAGCAGACGAGAGCTGGTGAAGGAGAAGGACACACTCTGCGTGTTTTCCGTGAGTGGATGGTAGAATTCGAAGACGGTGTTTGCAGAGCTCCTTGGAGATATGGCTTCGATGAGCAAAAGTTCCCCATAGACCTGATCTCTTTCAGATATGGTTTGCAAACGAGTCGAGTGTCGACCCGCCATAAAAACTACATTACAGGCCGGGAGCGAGGGGTCGTTGTGTGTCACGGGTAGGTTGTTCTGGGACTGAGTGGAAACATGGTTGACGACAGAAATCGAGCATGGCAAGGGTGTGATTTGCTAGGGGATCACAACCGATGATCAGCGAGCCCGAACAGACGTTGCGGCGGAAATAGACCGTCCGTACCCATGCCTCATAATGCTTGGGAGCGACGTTGTCACTATGCGACAAAGTTATGCGTACGCTCGAGAATCGGCGCTGGGTCCCGTCGTCGAATAGAACGGATAACACGGTTTTTCTCGGTGCAGAATTCGAACTTGAGCCCAAGACCTCCCAATCATATTCACTTTTCCAACAACCATGATCGGACATGATGGCACTCCACGGTGCTTGAAACGTTGTTGAACGCAATGAGGTATATCAACTTCAACTTGTGGGCGGCGCTTAGACTCTGGTTGTGCTGACTGCAATAATCTAGTAGTACAGCTTAAAGTGACAACGGTTAGATTTGTACGAGTGTTGTACCTGCTGTGTGTGATCCCCCTACTTGTCAAACATTGACTCCTAGAAGCGCAGGATGAATTGAGGTTGGCGAGGCACTTTGCAGTAAGTCTACTTGAAGTTCGTGTAGGTACAAACACTGATAAACAGCAAATGTTGGCCAAGCTAGATGGGCCAAACTTGACTGCGCTTGCTATTATCATCCTCCAGGTTTCTGACATAGTGTTCCTTTCAAATGTGCACACGAATGAAATGGTTCATCCTGACTGACTACTAGTAGATCTCCGACGGCCCGAGTCAGTGAGGCAGGCTAATACTACACGGCCTTTTACTCATCCAGAACTTATCAACGCTCTCACTCTCAACGTATCACCCTACGCAGTCAACACGGTCGCCTGGCTGATCACCACTGCATCGGCATACACCCGAACACAATCGTTCGGACCAACCATGATCACTTGCTCCTTGGTGTCTTCCCGAACGATGACCAATGTAGGCTCCTGCCCGCTCCTCACCCAGGAATTCTTTCCGATCGTCTCGTTCGTCATAAAGTGAGGGGCGACGTTGAATACGCCGGCATTCCCACCACTCTTGTTCGTGATAGAAATAGAGATGTTGAAGGCTGCACGGTTGGACACCCACACCATTTTTCCTTCTAAATCATACTTGTCAAGTGCTACAAGTAGCGAGTCGGTATCTTACAAGCCTATGCATGCTGTCTCCAACATGAACCCAAGGCTCAATGCCCGTTCATACCGCCCAGGCTTCTTCACATCTGCCCTATCTTCCACCCAGGCCAAGAGCTTTGCGATGCAGCGATCAGACCACAGTCTTCCAAGGAGTCATGTGTTTCAAGCTGAAGATGAACCTCGGTGAGGGCAGGCGTGGTGCATTGCACAAACGCATCCGCCCGTCGTTTCAGCATCAGGCCTGAAGCAAGATCAGAGTTGATGCACAACGTTGTCAAGCGCACCATGCGCGTGATGACGGCGTCGAGCGCATGTTCCTCGTCTAGACACCGCGTGATTGTGATGCTCCCGATGTACAGGGAGATCAGTGAGGTGCAGACAGTATTCAAGGCCTCACGAAGTCCCCCGTTAGTCAGTTGCGAGATTTCGTCTAATGTGAGCTGTTCGAGGGTCGCACCGGACGCGCTCACAAGGCACGTGAGCTCGTCGTCCTGGATGGGAACGTCCTTCAACTCGATCTCAGTGAGACGGCAGGACAGCGAGGGCAGTGGGAAACTACCACTGGGAGGGTTGACACGGAAGATGATGAAACGTTTTAACGACGGCCACGCGGCGACGCAGGATATTAGCTGAGCCATGGACAGGGGGCACCCGCCTTGGAAAGCTTGCAGTTTGCTCAGCCCACGGAAGGTATCCACGAGATCGTTCTGCAGGACGTGTACTAGGTTCGCAGGGAAATGTAAGGTTTGGGTATTCTTGGCAACACGTAGGATAGACAAGAACGGTTTTTCGAACGAGTCGAGCCACGGGCCATTCACGAATCTTTTATCTCCATAAGCAAAGGCCAGGGTTCGTGCTGAGAAATAATGTGAAGAGAGGTACTTGATGGCAAGTCCAAGACTAGGGCGCGCAATAAGTGCATCCGCAAATCTGACGATATCAGGAGGATATCCATGTTGCCTGTCTCTCGAGTGAAAGTCGAACAACAACAGATTTAGCGCACACGTCCATTCTCGACAGACCAGTGCACAGGACAAGATATCCCTTCGCCAACCGCCATATATCTGCAGAAAGCACAAGTCTTCGAAGATGAAAAGGAGGACGTCCACAGGAAGGGAGATGGTTCTGCGCTCGTTGCCCATAGGAACATCCGGCAAGACGCGGACAACACGACCGACTTTCATAGAACGATCTGACGATGAGCCGAAGAGAACGCTGCGGATCATTGTGGTGCATAGCAGATATGAGCTGGTAAAGGAGATAGATACGCTCTGCGTGTTTTCCGTCAGGGGATGGTGGAAGTCAAAGATGGTGTTTCCAGAGCCCCCTTCGTCGATGGATAAAATCTCCCCATGATTTTCATCAAATAGGGTCTGCAAACGAACCGAGTTTAGACCCGCTATAAAGACAACATTGCAGATTGGAAGCGAGGGGTCATTTTGCGTCACAGGCTTGTCCTGGGACTCGGTGGATGCACGATTGACGACAGAAATCGAGCATGGAAGGAGTGTAATTGACTGAACGTCCGATGGTCAGCGAGTCTGAACGGGCGTTGAAGAAATGAAGCGTTCATACCCGTGCCACGCGAACCTCGGGAGCGACATCGTCACTGTGCAACATTGTGATGGACACGCTCGAGAATCGGCGCTGAGTCCCGTTATCGAACAAGACGCATAGTGCGGTTTCTCTCGATTTAAACTTCGAACTTGAGAAGACTTCCCAATCGTATTCGCTCCTCCAACAGCCATGTTTGGACATGACTGCACCCCCTTTTCCCAGCGGCGTTTCAGATGTCATCGAGCACAATGGAGTTGATTTGGTTGTGGAGACTATGCAATGATCTAGGGGTGTAGCTAAAGTGACAGCGGTTCGATTTGTACAAGAATAGTACCTGCCGTGTGTCGTTTCCTCGGTCAAATACTGGCTACTAGGTGCGGGGAATGTGCATCGACGTGCACCAGCGGACAACTTGAAAGTGAACGATGGACAATTGAAGTGCTGACGGTCGTCAGTAGTAGAAGTACATAGCCAATGTACAAACATTGTTAAAGAAAAGTGTAGACCAAAAAAATATGAACAAACTCAGTACATTCGGAACGTCCGTCCATCTTACTACAAACACCAAGGCCCAGAGTCTGCTTTCGGTGACGAAGCTCGACGTCGACCGTGTGATATCCAGTCCTCTGGCATCATGACCTTATCTTCCACCCGGGCCAAGAGCGATTCGCTGCGCCAACGAGATCACACGCTTCGGACCCGCGTCCAATCATCAAGTGAAGATGTACCTCGGTAAGAGCGGGCGCGGTACGCTGCTCGAACGCGTCCGACCGCCGCTTCACCATCCGCTCCGACGCGACTTCCAGGACGATCTCCAACGTCGTCAAGCGCACCATACGCGTGATCATGGCGTCGAGCGCGTGCTCTTCGTCCGGAGCCCGCGCGAGCGGGGTGCTCATGATGTACAAGGACTTCAGCGAGGTGCAGACGACGTTCAAGGCCGCACCGAGCCCCGCGTTGGTCAGTCGTGAGATGCGGTTCAACGAGAGACGTTCGAGCGTCGCGCCGGACGCGCTCACGAGGCACGTGAATTCGTCGTCCTGGATGGGAACGTCCACCAACTCGATCTCGGTGAGGCAACAGGACGATGGGATTAATGGTACTGTGAGGTCGCCGGGAGGGAGGACCTTGAGGATAGAGAGACGCTTCAGCGATGGCCATGCGGCGAGGCAGGCGACGAATCGCGCCATGCTGAGGGGACACCTGCCCTTGAATGTTTGCAGTTGGTTCAGCCCTTGCAGAGCGTCCGCGAGATCGTCTGGCGAAACGATGAGGTCCTTTCCCGGATTAAGGCGCAGGGTTTGGACGTTTTTGGCGACACGTAGGATGGAGACGAATGCGTCGGAAAATTGTGCGCGACGGGAATCACTATTTAGCGACCGGAACATGGCCATGAACGATGGCGAGGGGCGACCAGATGGAAGTATTGGATGAGGGTCCCAGGCTGGGTGTTTGTCCAAGTAACCCGCAGAGATGTATTTAATGACAAGGCCAAGGCTAGGACGCGCAACAAGCGCGTCCGCAAAGCTGACTATTTCAGGAGGATGTCCCTGTTGGCTGTCTTCCGAGCGAAAGTCGATCAGCATCAGGTTGAGCGCACACGTCCATTCTCGACAGACCAATGCGCAGGACAAGATATCCTTTCGCCAATTGCGATGTGTTAGTGGAAAGCGCAAGTTTGAAAAGATGAAAAGGAGGACGTCTACGGGAAGGGAGATGGTTCTGCGCTCGTTGATAGGAACGACCGGAAAGACGCGGACAACTCGGCCGATTTTCACATCATCATCGAGGGATAGTCGAGGTAAAATCCCGCGGGACATCGAGGTGCGTAGCAGATATGAACTGGTGAAGGACACGGATACACTCTGGGTATTTTCCGTCAGCGGATGGTTGACTTCCAAGATGGTGCTGCTAGAGCCCATTGGAAACCCAGTTTCAACGAGCAAAATTTCCCAGCAACCTTTAGCTATGTCGGACACAGTCTTCGAACAAGCTGAGCCCGAGTGTTGATCCACCATGAACACTATATTGCAGGTTGGAAGTGAGGAGTCATTTTGAGTTACGGGCTTGTCCTGGGACTCTGTGACAGTGCGGTCGACAACAGAAAGCGAGGATGGCAAGGGAGTGATTTGCTGCGGGCTAATGATCAGCGAGTCTGAACGGACATTGCAAAAATGAACCGTCGTACCCACGTCTTGCGATGCTTTGGAATGACGCTGTCGCTACACAACAAGGTTATGCGGACGCTCGAGAATTGACGCTGGGCTCCGTTATCGAGGACGACGGATAACACGGTCTCTCTCAGGTGTTTCGACTTTGAACGCGGCGCAAGTATTTCCCAATCGTATTCGCTTTTCCAATAGCCAAGGTCGGACATGATGGCTCCCTCCCTCGTTCGACGGTGGTGCCTAGGATGTTGTCAAAGGCGGGATTGGCCGCGGAGCGAGTGCAGTGTTTAGTTGTTCCTATATATTAAGCTGAAGTGTCAGTGATTCTGGTTTGTACGAGACGAGAGTAGTACATACCGAGCGCAGTCTGCCCTGCAGCCAAACCTTTGGCTGGCACAGGGGCACTAGTAAATCCAAGGATGGCCTATACGGGTAACTGGAGGGTCACGTGATGACTTATGGCGAAACACGATTGGTGTGAACATGAAGAGATGAAACTCGTTCGTCAGGATGCCATGAAACATCGTGTTGATGAAACGCTTTTCTTGACGTCAATGGCTGGTTTGACTTACATGCTTAGATGACTGACAAAGTTTATCCCCCATGTTCTTTGCAGATGACCGATTTGGCGTTGACAGGTCACGGTGCAGATATTGCGAGTCTAGCCCGGTCTATTGTTCCTCATCACGACCCAACCTAAATGCACCGATGGACGCACGTTGGTTATACAAGGTGTCTTCGAACCTCATTCTATCCCAGTTAATCTAGCACTCTCCATCTGACGCACGGAAATTGTCCAGATGCTGGACACGAGTCCTGTCTATATTAACCCACTGGGCTGAGCCCGCGAGTCATCCTCCTTGCTCACCTTCGCCCTAGTGCCCCCGGTTTCCCTACCACCGGCCATGGCGTCTACGTTGGATATCTGTGGACTCAAGGTCCCCCGCCCGTTTCAAAAGCATCTTGTGATATCTCTGACGACATTCGCGATCTTCTTTACCGCTTTCCTGCTCTTCCTCTTGGTCGGATTGTCGCTGACGATCACACCTTCGATATACATCATCGAGGTATCTGCGTTGGGTTCGGCAGACCCCATCTCGAACGGGGCCATGAACCTCTACTTTGGCGTGTGGGGCGTGTGTGCGACCAAGCGAGTGGATCTCCCTGTGTCGTTCCCTCCCGTCATGTACTGACCCTGTTTGCAGCACGTTTGAACCGGAGCCATCGCAGGGCACATGCTATGGCCCTCAGCTCGGTTACACGATCCCGACGAGTTTCCTCAGCGACGTCGGGCTCTCGACGGAGCTGGCCAACGTCGCCGAGACGGGTCTGCTCCTCATTCTCGCGCTCCATCTCGTCGTCGCGGGACTCTCGACCGTCATCTTTATTCTGTCCATGTTCTTGCACTCGCACGCCGTCGCCATCGTGGCGCTCATCTTCGCGATCATAGCCGCGATCTTGGGGAGCGTCGTGTTCGCGGCCGACGTGGCGTTGGTGGTCGAGGTCAAGAACAACATCGATTCGTTGTTCTCGGGGGCGGATTTCGACGTGCAGTTTGGGAATGCGGTGTGGATGGTGTTGGCGGCGTTGGTTCTGACGTGGGTTGCCGTGGTGGTGTTGTCTGCGAGAGCGTGCTACTGCTGTGGTGTACGACGGTACGTTGTCGAGTTCGTGCTGTCTGCGGTCGCCGTTGACGTGGACGTGATTTAGGCCCGATGTGTCTCCACCGGACACGTCAGAGAAATTGCTTTTATAAGACCGATGTTTCGAGTGACGATTTAACGAACGATATGATGACTTTCTCGTTTTCAAGAGGGTGCCTGGGTGATTTGTCCTCGTAGGTTAGTACTACATTAATTACGGGTGTACTGTCCCTGTCTATTGCTACAGTTAAAGTGTCCAAGTACATGTGTGACTGCCAATTGCTGATTATACAGCGGCAAGAATGCTGCCGGCGAGGACGAAACCTCCGAGGAGGGAGAGGGGACTTGTTGCGGAGCCCAGTGCAGCATTGGTGTTCTGTACCAGTATGGTCAGCAGCATGCACGCATGGAGTGGGACGAGGAAGGACTGACGAGCTGTGCGCTACCGGCGGCGGAGCATCCGTTTTGACAGCCAAGGTTGAGGTTGCTCCCATGGACGGCTGAGAGCGGGTCTATGGGGACCGGCTCTGGCTCGGGAACGGGGGAGGAGACGACTGGAACGGCGGGCGTAAATGAGGTATTTTTGAGAAGACGACAGCAAACTCACCGAGTGCAGTCATGGAAAGAAGTGCGATCCAGAAGCAAAAGACGGCACGGGCGTGCATGATGATGATGAGAATGAAATAGGAGAATGAGTAAGAGAGTAAAGATTGTCCGTGGTCGGCGTGAAAGCTCAGTCAATGAGCTGGGGATCTATCTAGGATGAATTCTAGCAGTCATGAATGCACGTCCTTCTTATACTCGGCCGGCCCGATGTGCTTTCATCCGAAAAAGGAAAGACGTTGAGAGGGATGCTACATCAGACAACACTCTTCGTACAAGGTCGCTAACAAAGTTTATCGTACACGCGAGAGTCTAGTACTCTTGGTTATTGTTCTCTTGTTCTTCTACTTGCTCGTGCAAGTGCATCCCTGGCCTTGGGCGGTGCACACGCAGTTCTCGCCTGAACCACGACACCCACACTGTACGTACGACGTGTCAGCGCGCGTCTGGCACCGAGAGGGAAAAGGGGCAAGCACCTGATTCGAGTGAGGGGCGTTCACACACGGTTTGCAGTCGCACTTTCCTCTGGTGCAGACACATCCGGTCCCAGAGGGCCCGCAGTTGCTGAGCATGGTCAGACAAGTGTAAAGACGTGTTGTTGGACGCACCCGCAGTTGTTAGTCTGGCATGTACAGTCGGTCATGGTCGTCGTCGATGAGTGGAGACGTCCTAAGACTTGATGTCATCCACTGAATAGGAGATTCCCACGGCTACATCATTCCGATCACGATGAACTCGTATCCCGTCGAGCTGTTGGCGCAACTATCCCCAGTCATGTTCATCGCCGGACTCGGTGCTGGTCTTCCGTCGTCACCACCACCGCCCCCAAAATCACAGGAACCCTTTGCCATCCTCATCGCCCGTCTCCGTGACGCCTTTCACGCGCAGCTCCGTCCCGCCATTTGGTCCCCAGAGCGACCCAAGTCCTTCCAGGTCGTCTTCGTCGACAAACACGTCCGCTTCCCACCACGCAAACTCGTCTCCCCCGACGACCCCGCCTACGCGTCCGCCCATTCGCCATTGTCCCCCTTCACCCCTTCCTCACCACTCTATCCCGACGGCTTGATAGCCCCGATATGGATTCGCAAACACACAGCGCTTCTCCCGAGCGTCTTTGTTCTCTTCTTGCGTCTGTTCGAGGCATCGGCGACTACCACGCCGCGTTCCCCGCTCGACCCAGCCGACGCAGAGCACGAACGGGAAGAGGAACGGAAGAGGGACGCAGAGCTGAGCGCAGAGATCGCGCAGCGTAAAAAGGCCACGGGCGAACGAGGCATAAAACTCACCGTCGTGTTGTTGGCCAGCAGGCGGATGCTCGGTACGTCTCTACATCTCCCCTTGTCCTCCCAGCGACCGCATGTGATGTGTCGTCAGATGATCCCTCGCTCGATGGTCGGCTAACCCAAATCCGGAAGCAAAGCGCATTGGATTCGAGGGCGGCGCTGTTTGTCTTGAGCCCCGTGTCCCCAGCGGAACTGGACGAGTTCGTTCAAAGGTGGGTGCCAAGTCTCTCTGTCCGACTCCTTGGCTGACTCGGTCAGCCTGCAAGAGGCCTTGTACGAGCCAGCCGTCGAGTATTACACCTCGCACTCCAAACGGGTTCGCCGAAAGCGCAACCGACACTCACAAGCGTCGACCTATAACCCACCGTCCTTGATTTCCGTCGGCACCGCCAGCCCACGTCCGCTTCGCCCTGAAGGATGGACGGTCCGATACGAATACAAGATGGCATGCTTTGCAGAATTCAGAGGTGAAGACGAAGTGGCGCTCAAGTTCGTCTGACCCATCTTATCGTGTATCTCATGTCTGACATCATCTAGGCATTACCAGGATGCATATACGACGCTGATGATCATGTTTGGGTCCACTGCTATCTTGCCTCCTAAAACCAAGCGATGGGCAGAAGCCAAGGTGCTTGCAGACACCATCGCTTTCAAGGTGAGACCCACACTCGAGAAAAAAAGTTGGAGAATGCCCATGTGTTTCCTCAGATTACGAAGCTTTACCTCTACAACAACGAACACGCCCTCGCACTGTCACATCACAACCTCCATATGCGCCGTTTTGCCGACTTTTCCCGTGGTTGGGGTATCGGTGAGGAGACATTCGAGTATTGGAGCTGGATGGCACGACAGTAAGTCTGATGGCATTGCATCCTACGCCTGCTTGCTTCACAAACTCTCAGACACCGCGTGCTCGCAGAACTTCTCGAGCAAGGTTCCCAATCCTCACTCACGTTTCCGACGCATGCCCCACTCGCACGAGCGTCGGGTGCGCTGCTTGTGTCGGCGGTTAGTCCGGCAGGTGCACCACTCGACACGGACGCCGTGCGAGCGCTCGGACTGAACCCCAGTCACGCGCTGCAACATCCGGGCCATTACTA